>WYEA01010810.1:0-19109 GCA_033558465.1 Alcedo atthis
AACCCGTGTGTGAACGCCAAGGGGTGTGTTCTGTGCGGGACACAGCAGCCGCTTCCCCGCCGGCAGCAGATGGCAGGAGATACCGCGGGATGCCGTCGGGATGCTGCCGGAGATGGTGTTGGGGAAGGAGGCGTCGCTGGCCAAGGGCCGGGAGAGTTGGCGGCTGTAGGTTGGAGTTAAAGCCTGTCGTTGAATCTGAAGTCGCTGCACTAATAATAATTTAAAGAAAGATAAAGTAAATGATGACTATAATTAATGTAGCAATTATGGTAACAACCATATGTTCATATTAACGTGCTGCAGCAATGGGATAATGTAGTTATTTGACTATAGAATATAAATAGAATGATAATTATGTGTAATAATTGTCGTAATAACTTATAATATGTTCATACATGGTGAATCAAATCTCCCAGCACTCCTGTCATTGAGCAAACACCCAATGCAACACTAGACTGGCTCATTTTTTTTTTAAATAATATAAATATTCCTTATATTTACTATTACTGTTTTTAATAATTTAGGTAATTATTATTAAATTCTATTCTACTTTATTCTACTCTATTCTATGCTACTCTACTCCTACTCTACTCCTACTCTACTCCTACTCTACTCCTACTCTACTCCTACTCTACTCCTATTCTATTCTATTCCTATATTCTATTCCTATATTCTATTCCTATATTCTATTCCTATATTCTATTCCTATATTCTATTCCTATATTCTATTCTATTCTTATACTCCTATTCCTATATTCTATTCTATTCTTATACTCCTATTCCTATATTCTATTCTATTCTAATTCTAATTCTATTCTATTCTCCATTCCATTCTTCGGATTCTTTTATTTAAAAAATAGCCCAGAGAACCCATTCTGGTGGTGCATGAGGTGCTTGCTTGGTGGAAGGGGTTGCCAGGAGGTTTGTTTCACTGCCTGTGATGTGGAGATTAGCTGGGCACTCTGGTTGCCCTCACTGGATTCTCCAGCATTTCTTTGGTAAAAAAATCTTAGGGTCAGAATGGCTGTTTGGAGGGGAATCGTGGTAAGCTGGGTGTGGTGACACAGGGATGGTGGTTTTAAGCTTTTGTGAAGCACTAAAAGGAATTGCTTGGCATGAAGAAATACCAGGCTGTTTATTTAGAATAATACATAACTGTTCTCAGGTCTGCTCCAAAGCTGTTATCATCAGGGAAAAAATTACAAATACTCACAGACTGGGGTTGCTCATCCATATGCTGACGTTCTCAAGCACAGTCAATTTCTTTTTATCTTCTGTTCTTGACATTTGCCTGGTAACAGGACTTCTTGAGGCAACACAGATGTTTCTAATACTTGGCTATATAGAATTCTAATACTTGGGTAGCTGAAATATTTCCTAATATTTGGATATACATGACTCTGCTATGATTTTCCTGCATGCTGTAGATTAAAACCATCTTTGTGGGCTCTGAATGTCCACGATCCTTACCTCTTTTTTTTTTTAATTTTTGCTTTTTAAATACAAAATATTTTCATAATTTTCTCATGTCAAGAAACAAAAAGGAATGACTAAAGAATAATGCAAACAAGCCAGCCATTGGAATTACCACATGTTCTGCAACGCATCTGATTTTCTGGTCCTTGCTATTTTTTTTCAGTCTGCAACTTCTAATTCCTCAAGTTGTGGGAGCTTGAAAAATGCATTTGGTAAGTTCACTTAGGGGAAAAAAAAAATAAATCACTGAGTCTGCCAGTGTTGTCAGTGGGGAAAGTATGCCGGGCCTGTCAAATATGCTTTCCTGGCAACCCTTGTGAAGCCAGATGAGCAGCAAGCCCAGCTCTCCTCTCTGCCTCCATTTCAGCTCCACTCACTGCCCTCCTCTGTCCACACCCAGCTCCTTATCTTCCCTGTGGCAAAAAATGAGGGGGTTTTCCTCACAAATTTCTTCTTTAAGCTGTGATGAAACCCTGGCCTATATGTGGTCCTGGCTGCTGGACAAGCTGGCTCACCAGTCCTGTCTCTGCTTTGCACTTTGTGACCCCCCAAGCCTTTCTATGCCAACCTTCTGCTGTGTGTGTGGCTGGAGAAGATGGGCACAGTCTTCCTGATCTACACAAGCAACACTCTGCTGTCTCCTGCTGAGTCTTCTGCAAAGGTTCTGCAAGTTTGTGAGTGTTTAACACTCCCAGCCTCAGGAAAAACTGCAGCACCCCATCACAGCCAGCACAAAATCCAAGGTTCCTGTGGCTCTGGGATGAAATGTCTTGACACCCTGCTCCCTGCCCAACCTTGCCCTTGGAGTCAGCAGCTCTGAGGCAGTGCTGTGAGGAAAGAGGAGGAGGGTGAGACTGGGAATAAGACGACTCCAAACTGGCACCTCTTCCAGCCAGCCACTAAATTCCAGCTGTGGGTTTTGACACCAGCTGTCAGCTTCTATTACCTGTCACATTTGTACCAACGCTGGCTGAGCTGCCAGCACTTGGAGGCTACACAGAATTTTTCTGCAGGTTTGGTTGTTTTGTTTTGGTTTTTTTTCAGTTTTATCGATTAATTCAACGAGGTATCAAAGGAGGTTTTTGTTGATTTTTTTTTTTGCCAAGTTGCAATGCAGGTTTTACCGGTGAGAAATTTTTCTAGAGGAAAACATTTAGTGTTTATTTAGAAAAGAGTATTAAAAGAGATTAAATTTATCAGGGTCATCTGATGTAAGTCAAGAGTTCTTTTCATGTGAAATCAATGTGCGTGAATTATATGGACAGAAATTGGAGGTTAACTCACTCATTAGTCACGTGGTGCTCCGGATAATAAATGTTTGATGCTGGAGCATTACTGATATTTTATTAGGCATGGAGTAATAGGTAAAACAATATGACAGGAAAGGAAGGAGAGGGCAATTAATAGGGGAAGGAAGAACAGCGGAGACCCTACAGATCATCCTCAGCTTATTGAATTTCATGGCCAGGCTCCCACTGACATGAAAGTTAGGGTGTGAGGCCATCTGACTGTGCGAGCACAGGTAGACCAAGAGCTGCCTAATGGGAAAACTGGGACAGATGGGAGGAGATCCCAGCAGGGGAAGGAGGGAGGGTGCCTCGAGGGGGCTGATGCCTGCTCCAGGGGGGCCAGGGGAGGAAAGAATGCACATGGGGTGGGGAGAAGTGATGCTGTGGCTGCTTAAACTGGGACCAGTAACGTCTGCACCAAGTGAGTGGCTAAAGGCATGACATGTGGTTGCCTCTTGCTGGAGGGTTTTTCTGAGAGCTGGTCCTGAGGCACAGGAACATTTCCCTTCTGTTAGTCTGTTCCCTCTGTGGCGGTGACATTTGTCACACCATTGAAGCTGCTGCTTTTCAGCCAGGGTTGGTTGAAACTGGCCAAAAAGCTTCTGGAGAAATGAGAGGCCAGACTGGCCAGCTTGTTAAACATGCCCAGTGATCGAGTGAGTTTTGTTTTACGAGGCAGTGAGGCTAAAAAGGCTGATGGGATTTGTCCCAGCAGAAGACATTTCCACCCCTCAGCCATGGGCTGCTTTTTCCAGTGTCACAGCACAGCTCAATTAGCCCATCAACCCTTAGTGCTGTCTTTTGATGCTTTTTAAAAGGAAATAATATGCCTGTTATGAACCAGTCTCACTGGCAGCACCCCTTTTATTTCTAATGCTAGAAAAGCATTAGAGAATAAATGTAAGGGGTTGAAGAAACAGTGTCTGCTTTACTACACATGGCAACCAGTTTGGACCAGTACAATTAACCCAACCCTGCTGATAGATGCCAGTAAATGCAGTGGATTATGCACAGCCTCTCAAGAGTTACTAGCACTTAGATTTTGAGAAGCTAGCAGTGTCTCAGATGTGCTGTAGTGTTTGGCATATAGAAGCAAGCACTGGGCTGGGGAGGAGGAGAAATCTCTTAGTGCTTCACAGCTCCCAGGGTGAGGGAGACAAGGCAGGAGGCTGCACACAGTGTGGCAGGTACACAGAGTATTTAGCACCAGGTGAGCTCTGGTCAGAGACCATCCCCCTCCTGTGGTACCATCCTTTGGGGTACAAAGGGGAGTGGGTCATCCTACCCTGTCTGCCAGGGCTCTGCTTGGTCCACTGACCATCCAACCCTCTCCCTGAAGGAGGGAACCCCCCCCAGGGGCTTCCTAGATGGCCACTCTGTGCAGACAAGAGTAACTGTCTTTGGAAACAGTTATGGGAGTGGGAAATTTGGAGAGTTGCTCCTGGGAGAAATGATAACATTTAGGGAAAGGGATAGGTGAGGGTGTCTGATGGGAAATCATAAAGTCTTAGAATTGTCATGGCTGGAAGGGACCTTAAAGCTGATCCAGTTCCAACCCTCTCCCATGGCAGGGACACCTCCCACCAGAGCAGGTTGCTCAGAGCCCCATCCAGCCTGGCCTGAGAAACTGCCAAGGATGGGGCTGCCCCCACCTCTCTGGGCACCCTGTGCCAGTGTCTCACACCCTCCTGGGGAAGAAATTCTTCCTCATGTCTGGTCTGAATCCAATCAGCTCTAGTTTTAATCCATCCCCTCCAGTCCTGTCACTACCCCACAGCCTAAAAAGTCCCTCCTCAGCTTTCCTGGAGCCCCTTCAGATCCTGGAAGCCACAAAAAGGTCTCCTTGGAGCCTCCTCAGATCCTGGAAGCCACAAGAAGGTCTCCCTGGAGCCTTCTCTTCTCCAGGCTGAACATCCCCAACTCTCTCAGCCTGTCCTCACAGGAGAGGAGGTCCAGCCTCTGAGCATCCTCCATCCTAATGTATCATCACTGCAGTTTTGCTCTTGTAGGCAGCAGAACTTAGTATGCAATGAAGAACTCCACTTCCACTTTATTGGCCAGACTAAATCATGTTATGCACAGGAGACTTCCTTTTGCTCTGTGCCAAATAGTAATAATTCTGTGTGGACCTGTAGAGAAGGCAAAAAAAAATAAGCCACATAAAAATAACCATATGTGCCAGGCATTTTCTATGTATTCCCTCAGCCATTTAAGGAGCACAATAACAAACTACTTTTTTCTTTTTCTTTCTTTCTTTTTTTTCTTTTTTTGAAAAGCAAATTAAGCTTCATGGAAGGGAAAAGAATAGTTTCCTTAGCTTCGGATAAAGGAGAATATTTCAGCTGCTCAGTTGGACTTTTTAGCAGCTCTGACAAAAGTGAGGTCAGGACACCAGCAGATACAAATTGAACAGCATATGGCCAGGCAGACCAGACTTGCCAATTTATTGTATTCATCTAGTGAATATGTGGGGCACAGAGCAGGATAAGCAAGCCCATTAATATCAGAATAATCATAATTTTTAAAGTTATGGAGTTTATATTAAAAGCACATGAAAAATGGCAGGATCTAGAGGATGGGCAGTGATTTCCTACAGGGAACTAGCTCTGCTTTTGGAGCAGATGCAGCCTCATCCTCAAAACCTGCTCCCGTGGCCAAGGCTTTATGGTGAGTGTGAAGATTTGCAAGCTCACAGGGAACTTGAACTGGAGGGAGGGGTTTTTTATCATTGGTTTTGGTGAAAGAACTTTCCAACTGAAAGCTTTTAGGAAGCATTGAAAACACTCACCAACATTTCAATTTCCTCCAAAGGCCCCTGATTCTTTTGAAGAAAAATGCTGTGGGGTTTTTTTTTGGTTTGGTTTGTTTTTTTTACCCAATTTCAAATCAGAAATTGCATGTGGAAACAGAGTGAGTGGCTTTCCCCTTTCATTTTTGGATATTTCTGGCAAAAGGAGAGCTGGTTTTCAGTGAAAACCAAAGATAACCTGTATTTTTTCTTTCCTTCTCCACTAAAGAGAGTAAAAACTAGAAAGCTTTTGATAAATTGGAGCTGAATACACGTGGATGCTCTTTCCTCTAATATACTTTGTGATAAAAAAATGTTATGTTATTAATGACTGATGGTCTTTTGAAATTCCTCAAGGAATATTTAGGAGAGCAAGGGAAGGACAAGGACTGTCTGCTCCTGTGAAGACTGGCAAAGTGTTCTCTGTTTTCTATGGAGATTGCCTAAGGTGGCAGCTCTTCCTAATGGAGGGGAGATTTTCTAGCAGCAGGTCAGGGTTTATAATCAGTATTTGTGCTAAGAAGGAGTGTGTCTCTGTCTGGAACATTCCCCAGGAATGTTGTTATTGGTAAAAAGCTGAAAGAAGAGCTTCTCCTATTTTGTAATCAGGTCGTTTGGAAGAAGATGATAATGAAATCACATTTAATGGAGGTAGCTAGAACATTAATTATGTGAAAAGCAGGTGAATTGAAGAGATCTGTTTTCTGCAGATAATTGGGAAAACTCAAGTCCCTTTTGGGCTGCAGATACACAGTTCTTCATATCCCTTGAATCTTTCATTTGGGATGAGCTATAATGGACCTGAAATCTAGAGAGTGTGTTTTACTCCTTTCTGAGGCATCTGCCATGTTGCTCCATGTGACTTCACGTTGCTGAAATGACATTGCAAGGAGCACAACGTGAAGCCAAGCATGAGAAATATGCCATGGCAAGTCCAAAACAATACCCCCTTTTAGCAGATCAGTTATACTTTAAAAGGGAGTATTTAGGTTTGCCCTTAGATAATTCAATCGCTCCCATCTCCGGTAGGAACGATGTCAACTCGAGTTACTGTTTCTGATGAGCAGTGGTGATGGGACAGGATGGCATGAAAAGAACAGCAGACTCTGGCTGTGCATCCCAGAGCTCTTTCCTGAGCCCCTGATCAAGGCAGTGTTTGGGAGGCTGAGCACAAGAAAGATGTGAGATGTGGCTGGATGGGAGCATCTGCCCATTGCTGCAGCACTCCTGATTTCTCTCTACCCATTTCTGTCCCCAGGTCACTGCTAGTGTGCCTGTAGTGGAAGAAGAAGGAAAGCAAACAGCCCCTCAATCATTGGCTAAGGTGTGTGAATTAGGTTGAAATAAAATGATTAAAAACCAGGCTGGAATTAGGTAAATGAACTGTTGAAATAAAATGATTAAAAACCAGGCTGGAACTTAAACCGTGACCAGACAGCTCATTGTGAAAACTGCACCTGGTGTCACCTGGAAGATCTCCAGGGATAACCTGGCTTCTCAGCATCCTGGGAGTGATGAGGTCAGAGAGCCCTCAAAAAACTGGGGTGCATCCCAGGCCTCGGAGGAATGCTTTGAAAAATATTTCTTCTTGTACATGAAAAAACCAGAACCCTAGGCTGGAAGGATATAGGCTATTTGACAGTATCTTCTCTTTTGTTCTCTCTCTTTCCTTCACTCTCCCCTTGCTGTCTTTTTATATGCCCTGTGCATGTGGCTAACTGTTCTTGATAGTAATTATTTTCAGTGATTGAAAATACTTATTAACTTAGTTATAAAAAAACCTGCATAATTTTCAGAGCCCCCCGTTGAGGTTAGAAGAAAAAAAGAAGGTATTGAGCATCCATGGTGCATAGTATCAATACCTTATTTATTAATGCACTGCTATTAAGTGTTTTTATTCAGAAGTATTGAATAAGCATAAAGTCATCTACATAGGACACAGCTAAAATGCCAGGCTGCAAATTAGCTTGTTTATGCAGCAAGCACTGAGGATTTTAGACCCACTCTCTTGCATGCTGTCATGCTCTAGGTCACAGGGGGTGAACCCACATTCAAATCACAGCTATGAGCAGGGTGAACTTGGTTTTTAACTCTGAGCACAGTTCACCAGGAATTAGTTACACGTGTGGACTGCAGAACTGAACCCGTGGTGCTGGTCAGTGTTTCAGATGACCTGCTTGTGTCCTGCAGCAGCCTGAAACTCACCCTGGTGCTGTGTGCCTCCTCCAGCTGTCACCCAAGAGACTTTCCCATCACCTACTCCAGAAGCACTGAGGGGCTGCTGCAGCTGTGAAGTGGGTGGGGATATTTCCATGCAAAGATTTTCTATTTATTTGAGATCTGCTGTGGCCCAACTCTGCCCACAGGCTCCAGGCTGAGTTTCCAGCCTTTCTGTAGGTGGCTGGGACAGTAACTTCAGTTCAGGGTTGCAGCCACTCCTGCTGTGAGGAAGGATGGGGGGTGGTTGCACTGGGTGCACTCTGCCACCAAGGAGCCTTTGCTCAAGGCCACTTTGTCCGTGTTGAGTGTGTTTTAACATGATTGTGGAAGGATTTTCCATCCTCTGGGTGGCAGCAGAAGCAACGTGGCCAAGAAGCTTCTTCTTCTTCTTCATTGCTTCTTCTTCTTCCAGGCTGGCCTCTCGAGGTACATCAAACCTGGATGCCATTCCTGAGCAGACCAGCCCTGAGATCTCTGCTCGTGCTGCCAACACAAAGATCAATTGGTCCCTGTCATGCAGGGTACTCTGAGGAGGAGAACAATGCACTGCAAACTGGGCTGGACTTGCAGAGCCATTTGATGTCTGTCACCAAGGAGCTATCAAAGAGTAATGATCTTGTTGCTAGCATAGAATGCAAAGCGATGACCCAGATGGATGTGAGGACTCCATCCCATAATTTGTCTGCCAAACCAACCAGCTGCTTTTCCAGTGGCTCTCACCCCCATTGCACACCCACACTGCTTAATTCCACAACAATTTCTCATGGGCAGTATAAATCAGTGGCAACCCCACCTATGCCCATCTGCAGCGTGCCAGCTGAGGGTCCCATGGCTTCTCCTGTGAGTGGGGATTCTTCTCATCGAAGGAGGGGGTGGGAGTTCAGGTGTTCAGGGCACAGGAGGAGATCCTGGGCATCTCATCTAGTTTACAGCTTTCCTCAGCATAGAATTTTTTTAGTAGTGCAGACCTATTACTAAAGGGACGTCGTCCCTCCCCAAAACCCTCCTCATTCTCCTCTGAAGCTTCCAACAGCATTGCAGATTGCTGAAAGGAGGGCTGAGAAAATTAATCTTCATCTGGGGAGGGCTTTTTCTCCTAGCTTGTTTCCTCCAGCCTCAGAGTGTCACTGATGACTGTTTCTTAGCACTGGGCATCATAGCAACTGTTCTGCAGTGTATTGCTTTACAGTACAATGGCAGGGTGGGTGGATGGGTGGTTTTGGAATGATCTCTAGGCATCTGAGGATACTCCAGAGGGTTAAGGCAAGCAAGAGGTTGTAGTGTTGTTCTTGATGCTGTTTAGCTTTTAACCTTCATGCAGAGAAAGCAGAAAATGTGGCAAATTAGCTACGTGTAACTCCAGGAACTAATTTAAGTGGAAATACTGGCTTCTTTAGCTGACTTGGGATGAAAAATATCATTCAAGGGACTCAGAAAAAAAACCAATCTTCTGCTCTTGGATAACACCCGTCTGAATGGGAAGTGTAAAAGGGAAAAAAAGCAAGTTAAATTCTTCAAAACACATCACTTCTCCCACCCTTCCTTTTTCTCCTTTCTTAAAGTGATGATAAACATTTTCCCTGTTTATCAGCACATCAGTTCACAGTTGGTGTCGTGCAGCAGCACGTAATTCAAGGTAGCACAAGTCTAAAGAAGCAGCAGACTTTAAAGCTGTGTATTTTATTTTTTTTTTTTCAGATTCAACATCAGGCCAGACAGCAGATCTGCACCTTCTGCAGTTTAATGAGGTTCAAGAGGAGCAGGCAGACAGTGTTGCTCTCCACCTGATTTCTCTCCACTGATTTCATCTGCTCGGCGTTTGTGAGAATCCTGCATCCACGAGAGCTCTCCATCTTGAGATGTAAGGGTGTGGGCGTTGATAAAAATGAAGTGTTTTTTTAAAAAATAGGCCAAAAAAAAGCAGGTCCTGTCCAAATTGCACTCGAGGCATTTGCCATGGGGTCGATGCAGGAGGTTTGTGGTGAGTTACTGGGTGGTTTGAGCAGCTATGATCCGAGCAAAAGAGCAGATCATTAAATTTTCTGTACCAAAAACCATCAGAAAATATTTCCACATCTTCTCCAGTGACTAAATATGATAATACTTCAAGAACTAAGAGCTGAATGCAGAGGCATATGAAATATCAGGTCGTAGAAGGCTAAAGAAACCTTCTGAAGTCACATCACAGCCCCATCTCACACCAGCAGCTTCCTTTCTCTCCCTCTGCTTTCAGAGGACAGCCAAAGAGTTTCAAATGTTGAAATGCCTGTCTTGCTGAAATTGCTCTCAACTGGCTGATGCCCTTTGCCTTACAACTCAGGAATGGTTCATTCCTCCTCTTCCAGTACCTTCTCCCCAATGTTATGCAGATCATGTTTATCTTTCCCTGTCTCCCTCCTTCTTCTTCTGCAAAAATGGCTTTTTAGGATTAGTTGGGTTCCAATTTTGGTATTTTTGCCTGTTGCCTTGTACCTCTCTATTTAAAAGCACGTTGCCAGTGTCACTTCATGTGAAATCCATGTAATTATTTTCTAGGTTTGAAAGGTTTTTGCTTTTAAAGGGCAAGCAACACTTTTTTTTTCTTTTTTTCTTTTTCTTTGGCAGTTTTTCTAGGTGCATTAAAACACATGGGAGTTTCCAAACACAGTGGGTTTTGCCATCAGCAGTGCAGAGCATCTAGAAGAACTGGTTGGTGTCCCTTGACACTTTCTTTGTGGAGGTCATCTGCTTGTTCAGAAGCTTTTCAGAGCCTAATTTTAAGAGCATTTTAAAGAAAACTCTCCTTTGGTTACAAAGAGAGATTACCCAGGTAAGAACAGGTGTCTAAAATCATCTGTGCCCTTCTAGAAAAATTCAAGGTAAAAAAATGAAGTCTCAGGAAATGTCAAAATCTTTTCTGGAATATTTATTTCTGGATTCAAGTTACGTTTTCTCCTCAAAAAGTATTAATCAAGTTCAACATGGCTTCACCAGTTGACCAGGTCAGTTTTAGTTGTCATCAAAGGGTATTCAGTGTACCCTAAAACCTGCTATGTCCAGCAAAATCAGGGGCCATGGTGTGTTCTTCTTTTACAGATCCTTGCCCTACAGTAGTTCTCTTTGTGCTGGGAGCATTGGGGAGTGATGTGGTGTAGGCAGCAAGTGGTGCTCAGTCAGGGACAAGCCACCCAATCCTGGTGCATCACTTCGGGTTGCTCTCAGCTAGAAACACTAAATAGGCAGCTAGAGCAGGCAAAAGTATGGGGATGTGGAAGGGCAGGTGAAGACAGCAGGGTCTTGGATCATAGATAGCACTTGTGGGGGCTTTGCAGGGTCTAGTGCCTCGTGGGGAGACAATACAATTATTATGAGGCTGAGGATATAGTCAGGAGGCTTCTTCACTGTGTTTTTAGTTTGGATGGGAGACAGCTGCACTCCTGAACTGTATTCCAGCTTTTGCTGACTTTATTCGAGTACTAATTATGGCAAGATGAATATAGACCTATTTTAATACTGAACAAGCATGCACCAACATTTGTGAAGCCATACTGCCAAGTGACTTTACAGCTGTCCCTGATGGAAGAGAGGATGGAGGTGTACAAGGACTGGGAGGCTTGGGAAGGGCTTTAGGAGAACCTTTAGTCTGAAATTTGAGCTAATTGGACAGGAGCAAGAGAACTGTTGGCAGGAGCAGCAGGAGCAGAAGGGAGAAGTTCTTGTTCTAGTGAATCCCTGGTTAGAGATGAGCAAAGCTGGGGGATGTGGGAGGAAGAGAGAGGGAAGAGGAGGTCCCTGCACTTGCAGTTAACCTCAAAGCAGCAGTGGGTCACTCACCACAGCATCCATCCACCTGGATGCCCCCAGGTTGCCTTTCCTGAGCATCCACCCTGAGCACTGATGGAAGGGTGAGTGGCTTCCAGGAGTCGACAGCAGCAAGTGCTCATCAGGGGACACAGAATTCTTACCCTCTGCTATTGACTGAGGTCAGAGGTGAGGAACTGTGATGACTTTAGTATGTCCTGCTAGGGACTGGTCCTGTGTTCTCTGTGTAGCCTGTGGCATAGCAGCTGTGACTGCCTCAGCAGGTGACGTGTGCTGAGATGAAGCAATTTGGTTCCCTGGGGTAGAAGTGACAATGGTCATTTGTAGCCAGGCTTTTCAGTGCCATTTGGTAGAGCAAATGCATTTAGAAAATAACACTGTTGAGTCAATAGAGCTGTTTATGTTGTGTTCCTGGCCTCTGAGGATTGCCTTTCTCCCAGCTCTGAGGAGAGCAGGGCCAGCTGGCCCAGACTGTCCTGTAGGCACGACCACAGCCCCATGCACCTCTCTGAGCAGCACATCCTAAGCATCACTCACCCCCTTCCAAAATTACTTTGTCACTCTTGGCTATGGGGTTGGTTTCTTTGACTTTCAGGCTTCAATCTCCAGCACAAGAAGACTTGGACAAAGGCTGTAGATGATTCCAAACTGAAAGGCTTGCTCGCTTGTCTTCTGAGCTTGGGTCAGACTGACCTTCAGGTTAGGGCTGGGCTCCAGCAAGGGCAGCACAGGAATCAAGCAACTGCTGCTGTTTGACTGCAGGTCTCTTGGTTTAGAACAGTGCTACGAAAGCCTGAAAGGCAAAGGGACAAAACCAACCTTCAGGGGTCTCAATTGAACAAGGTTATTTTCAACCAGCTTCATCATTTTCTCACTCTCTTCACGCTGTCTGTGGTATTAATGCTGCCTGCAGGCCCAGGGAGTGAGGGGCTGTGAAACAAGAAGACAAGGGGAGGTCTGAGTCCTTCAGCTTTTGGTGATGGTGGGAACAGAGGTGCTCGTGAGTTCTGAAAAGCCACCACAGATAAGCACTGAGTACACTCATCCTCCTGACTGCACCACTCTCCTGCACAGGCTCTTTCTGCAGCAGCTTTTGTGACCATCTCTGGTGCTGGTTTTGATGTAAGGGGGGATCTCTGTCACTGTCACAATCCCACAAGGGCTCAGCTCCTCCAAAGTGCCCCCCGCCAGCCTGGCGAGCTCCATCAGCCTAATTGGGGCTCCCAGCAGGGCTCTGCTGTGAGGAGCAGCTGGTGCAACCAGGGCACCCTCGGCAGCAATCGCTGCTCTTAATGAGTTTGTTGCTGTTTCATTAATGAGTGAGTGCCTGGGATTTAATTTTCCCTCTGTACTGCTTTTCCAGACCCCTTCTTGAGAAAGCAAAAATTTAGATGGACGAGATAATATAATAGTCTTGATAAAATTACTTCTTTTTCTTTTTTTTTTTCTTCATTTTGCTTTCCTTTTAACCAGAGCAGAGTCTCCAAAGGTGTCAAAATGGATATTTTTTGCATGTGCAGTGCTACTGCAATTGCAGCTATTTGCCTTTATTAATAAACATAGACATATACCTGAAAGACATTGCTATTCCTGCCTGAGCAGCCTCACATATTTCCTGGGAAAAGTAGGATTTTGAAGAGGAAGGGGGCTTTATGTCACCAAAACCTGTCAAATACACACAAGCCCCCCACACCTGCACCACAGGTGTTGCTTTGAATCCATTTCGCCACAGACTTCTGCAAGGAATTTTGTGAAGGGAGCCTCAGCCAGAGACTGGCTTCATGCACCACAAATGCCAGGGAGTGAACGAGCAGCAGCAAAACATTTCCCTCTATGGAAAGCAGGGATGCTTCCCTCCCTGGCCCCCGAGAAGCACGTGCTGACACAGTGGAGCTGAGGTGAGAAAACTGCTGAGCTGGTCTGCAGGGCAAAGACTCGACCTGCAGCCTGAGAGAGCCCGGGGTCTGACGGGCTGGAGGATTAGGCTGCTTATCTGCTTTGCTGGCTTGCAGTTAGGATTTAGTTAAGAATTTCCTGTATCTGCATCAGCAAGAAGAAACAAGTGTTCCTGGGATTCAGAAAGGTCAGCAATAGGCCAAAAGATATTTAAGCACACAATTTGAGACTTTGAAGAAGTTTCTAGCCAGGACTGCCTCACTGCATATGCATTTTATAAGCAGTGGGTGTACACACTCCATTTTGTGCCTGCTGTTTGTTCCCCCACAGCAAGCCTGCCTCGTGTGCTCTTAACCTTTCAAACTAGCAGCAAAGCTCCCGTGGGCCCAGGTGCTGCTGGGTCTTACTGGATGTGTGGCATCTGGGATATTGTCCTCCCAGCCTGGAGCTCTCCTTGCTGCAAAGCCCCACATCCTGACTTTTTCAACCCCAGCTGCACCTTGCCCACCAGCAGTCAGCTGGTAGGTGTCTGCTTTGAAGCATTACTCCTCTGCTGGCAGAAAGAGTCCCTCAGATTAATGGTCTGCCTAAAAGCTAAAAAGAAAAAAAAAAAAGAAAAAAGAAAAAAGCAAGAATTTTAAACATCACAGTAAAATGCCACTCCTCATCTGAAAGGATCCATTAAAACTTTTACAGAGCTTTTTACATTTGTTTCCCCTGGTTTACATTGTGTTCTGAATTCAGGCACTCCTCTCTTAGAATTCTCATTTGTAATAAACATTTTCACCTTGGTTGGCTCTGCACCAAGGAGGGCTATTGGCTGTGCAGAAGAAAACATGGGGTTTTGGCCTACAATAGAGCTTTTCGTTGCAAAACCAACAGTTTTCAGGGGTGGAGCCTGGCTGGGATCTGTGGCCTTGTGGCTCTACCTGCTGCCAGGGATTTCCTGCCCTTTCTCCTGCTGCTTGGCTTCAGCACACCTGAGCCTGGCTGACCCGGAGAGGAGTGCCTTCAGAAATGCAAATTATGTTCCCTCTGCATCCACATCATGGCTCTAAAAACCTTTTCATCGTGTTCCTTGTTGCCCTGGAGGATAATTACTTCAAAGAGCAGCCCTGTTGACTGGTATTTCAGTTTATCTCATTACCATTGTGTTTGCCAAGCCAGCCAGCTTTGCCAAAAACAGAATCAAGGTTGCTGGCAGTGCTGGGCTGGCTCGTGTGAGCATCCTCTCCGCTGGCTGAGATGCTAATTTTTCCTTGATTGCAAACCCTGCATTCATCTTTTGTCAACTAGCCGTGCCCACGGATAGAACATAATGGCTTCCAAACCTGGGCCCCTCTCCACGGGCATCAACAACAGCCTAATGGTCATTGCTCCAATATTTCCTTGGCCCTTTTTTGGCAGAGGGCAGCTGCTGGCTGGCACCCGAGCTGGGAGAAGGGCAGTTGGGAGCCTGAGGGTGGAGGGCAACATGCCAAGGGGAGGAGCTGGAGGAGGCTCAGCGAGGTGGACGGCCGGACCCTCGCCAAGGTCACTCTCATTGCAAGAAGAGATGGGAACTGACAAATTCTGGCTGTAGGGGGGCTGTGAACAGCCTCAGGGTGCCCTCTGGATGGTCTTCATATATTCTGGTTCCCCTCTTCTCATCTTGAGTTGATGGCAACCAACTAGGTGTAAATGTTTTAGAAGACTTCGGGGGCAAAATGCTGAGCCAGCAGCAGCTGCAACCTGAACAGGCCTTTGTGCTCAGGTTGGCTCATGTCGGCATTGCCACCACTGTCAGAATGGGGCACTGAGCTGCTTGCAATTATTTTAATGGCTGAGGATCCTTCTGTTGGTTTTAAGAACCCTAAAATCAGATATTTCTAAAAAAAAAAAAAAAAAAGAAATAAAGAAAATGAGCAAAGTTTGGATTGACCCAGGTCTAAGCAGCACTTCCAGGGCTGGATGACACGGGGTGGGATGGTCACATCCCTGGGTTATACATTGCTGTTTAGGCTAAACCTGCCCTAAGTGATGTTGCTGTTGCTAAGCAACAAGTGATGATTGCCATAGCCAATATTCCCCTCTTAAAGGCACATTTACAAAGAGCAATCTTGTGTGTGCCTGAACTTAATTTGCAGATGTATGGATTTATATTAGTTAATGGCAGTAAACTTTGGAAATGCTTCAGTGCAGTGTTAAAATGGAATACAATGTGGCATGAAGATATTGCAATAGAAAAAAACATTAAGCCCTCCCCTTTAATTAATTGGAACTTAAAGCTGGGATGTCTTACTCACCAAGATAAATTAACAGTAAATCAGGTTACAGAATAAATTAACAAATTAAATTGGGTTATTTGGGAAGTTTAAAAGAAAGAACGCCTGTGAGCTGCTCGCGTTGCAAATAGAGTTAAAAAGTCATGAGCTGGAAGGGAAGGCTCACACAGAAAAATGTAACTGTCCTGGTGCTTTCAGTCTTCATCATCAAAGACTGGAATTGCTCTAAATATGGATTGAAACTCAGCCACGGTGGAATGCCCAGCAGAGCCAAAGCAGCCACACCAAGATAGGACTTTGGCTGCTTATTTTCTTCTGGTTTTGTTGCTGGAGATCTGAAGTGGGTGCTGCTTCCTTTACAGGCCACCACAAACCTCCCTTTTATTTTCATGAGATTCTTCTTCTCTTGCTTTTCTCCAGCAGCAAGGACCTCTCTCTCTCCCTTGTGCCTGCAGCAGATGCTCCAGGCTCCTGCATTCTCCCCTGGTCCCACCTGTGGATGCAGCTGCTCTCATTGCCTGTCAACCTGTGTGGTGGCTTTTGAAGGTGCACGGAGCCATTTGCAAAGCCTGGCCCAAGGTGCAGCAGGTTCTCAGGGTCTCTGAGAGGTGGCAGAACCACTCCTGGTGTGACAGTTTTGCCACGCTGCAAAACTTCCCTGAGCATTTTCACCTACCAGCGTGGACTCGCTCTGCTGCCACGGCACAGCTGGAGAAACATTTGCCAGCAGTGGGGAGAAGGGGAACTGTGGCAAGGTATTTTCCCTGTACTACTTTCAGGTGGTTGATACATCATTTCTAATTAAAATGAAATCATCCTAGGACTCCTGAAATGAATATTTGGTATAATAGATTCAGAAAGTGATGAAAATGTTTTCATTAAATAGTGAGAGAGGGAGAGAGACCCTGCAAGGCATAGCATTTTATCTCAACTCTCTAATAACATTAATAAACTCTTTAATCTTTGTCACATTTATGACTTAATGGAAATCCTTAAAGACATGACAGACAAGTAAGAGCTGCCAGATTCTTTAACCTATAAGCATTCATATTCTTCCCAGGATTTTTATTAAGTGGAAAATTCCTCTGCAACAGGCTTTATTCCCCATGTAAATGTCTGCTCCGTGGTCAGCGTGAGCAGCAGAACATGCTCAGGCCCAGCCAGGACCCAGTAGTGCCAGGGGACAGTGGTGGCATCTCCCACCTCCCTGGCTGGGAGTAAGGTGGTGCTGGCTCCTCCTCTGCCACCAGCCAGGGTTATTCAGCATCAGTCCCAGCATGACCAGCCCAGGCCTTCTCAATCAAAGTTGATCCCCATTGTTCCTTGTCCTGTTGCTGGGCACTACTGAAGAGGTTGGCTCCTTCCATTTGACACCCACACCTTCAGGTATTTATAGACATCAACAAGATCCCCTCTCCAGACTAAACAGCCCCAGTTCCCCCCTGAAGTCTTTCTTCACAGGGCAGATGCTCTAGTCCCTCAACCTGGCATTTTCTAATCTTCCAGTCCTTGACTATAAAACCTAATTAATGCTCTTCTAATACAAGATTTTTGCATTTAATCTCCCAGGACTTTTTTTTCCTTCCTTCTTTCTTTTTTTTTTTTTTTTCTCCTTTTACATGCAAGTGGAGCCTTTTTATCCTCTGGGCTGGACCCAGAATATGTGTTAACCCTGTAATATGTGTTATGCCTTCCCCTGTTGGAAACAGAAGGATGCTCCAGATGAGTCCAGAAAAGGGTTGTCAGTGGCAGCTTAGTCCTTTTGTTCCCCATGGTTCTCCCTCCTGCCCCTTCCCTGCACCCCTTCCCTGCCTGACTCGGGGGCACAGGGGCATCTACTGTGCCCCAGAAGAAAGAGCTCCACATGGTACAGATGGTATTTCATACACATTTGCTTCGGTGTCATCTGCTGCAAACATAAATACCAGCTTGATAACTTCCCTGTTGTAACTCATAAGCTGAAACCTCTTTGGTTGATTTTCAGTCAAATGCCAGTAACATAACAAAAACAAAAAAAAAATCACCATTAACACCTTCCTTTATTTGCATAGTTTTGATGCTGTCAAAAAAAGACAACACTCATGCAGCATAAGGAGAATTTTTAAATAGAATCATTGCATTTTAAAACCCTAATAAAGATAAAAGCAAAATAAACTCTGAAATTTGAATTTAGAGAATGAGAGGAGAAAGATTAGTCTGTGCTGGTGAAGTAATGAAGGTAGTGGCTGGTAACAATTTTTAATAGCACATTAATGCTGAATTACTTTGGAATTTCTGCAGGAGTTGAGATGACATCCACATAAACACCAAATGAATTCCAAATGATTGGTATTATCCTAAAGAGCATCAAATGAATTAATAATGATGGAACACTTAAACTAAAATGTTATCTTCTCTAATCTGTTGTCTCATTTATGCACTGCACAATTCATTTTTAGCCAACTATGACCTTTTCTTTCATTTGTCTTTTAATTTAAAAAAAAAAAAATCATTATTTTTTGCACCTCCTGTACCATGTGAGGCAGGACTCGGAGTAGTCTGTCTACATAACAGTTCTGTGTTGGCATCAGAAAATTTAAGAGATAGATGGGCAGACATCTGGACGTGAGACGTATCACTGGGAAAATGACTATGACTAATAAGAGCCACAATAATAATGATTCTGCCTTGATGGTCCCACATGTGCAGAGACCTCGGGGCACCCTGAACAGCGTTTCATAAACTAAATGGCTCACTTTACAGCAGTGCAATGCTGTGGAGTGCAATGCTCCCTCCTGTGGAGAAGCCCCCAGGGAGAGGAAGCCTGAGCTCTCTCTAACGTAGCCATAAGGGTCAGTAAAGGGGAGGCTGGGGTTTGGCTTGGGTGCTGGGCAGTCCCAGCACCGTGGCCATGCATGTGAGGGCTATTGAGGGGCCCACATAACTGCCCAAAGGTGGGCTTCTCAGGGTGGGTGCAGCCTGGGGAGGGGGACACCAGCAGCAGTAGCATCACTGTCCTGTAGGCAATGGTGCCCCAAGTCATGCTGGGTCCCTTCCCAGGCTGGCTGTGCTCACTGACATATTAGCAGTCAAATAACATTTAGGGAGCACAAGCCTCACTCTCTTCTGCAGGCCAAGTAAATATCATTAGTAATGATATTAAATCTCAAATTGTGCTCCTGCACTATGGCAACCACTCAGCAAGCCTTTGCTAGGGCTGCTTGTTTCTAACAATTACTTTCATAGACTTTATTTCTTAGAAAACTATTACTGACCGATTGTGGCTTTTATGGCATGCCACGAAAATAAAAAATTATATATATATATATATATAAAAAAAAAAAAAAAAAAGACAAGGCAGCTAAGCTTTCAGGGGGAAGTTTCTGAGCTTCCAAG
>WYEA01010810.1:19509-43079 GCA_033558465.1 Alcedo atthis
CTTCAGTGCAGAAGTGTTGCTGGACTGCAGAGGCTGCCAGTGGTGGTGGCAGGCTGCTGGCCCATCACACGTGCTGTGCTTCTGTGACAGAAGCAACATATAATTATATTGCAAATTAACTTGCAAATTCAGGTAGAGATGTACTCCACAGGAGGAAAAAAAAAAAAAAAAAGAAAAAAAGGTTTAATCTTCTCTTGTGTCTTGTAGCTGGTCCCTCCAGCACACTCTGCATCTGTCAGGATCTGTGCCCTGGGAGCACTAATCATTTTTATTAACCATTAAACAAGAAGATCCTTTTTATTTGAAAATGTAAAACATGCAGGAAGCACTATCTATAGCTGCTAATTCAGGTCACGTTAAATGGCTCTTCCTCACCTTTCAGCTCATCCCTGTTCCACTGAAAGCTCCTCGCTGTAAACCCCACCACTGCCCTTCTTCCCTCCCTGTCAGGGTGATGGTCTGTCAGGTGCATTTGCATTTAGATCCCAGGTTTTATTCTGAATAATTACACTTCATTCCTGAATGTAAAGCAAGCCCTTTTCAAGCTTCTCTTATGGGAAGTGTATTGGGCTTGTTTGGCAAGGTTTTGGTAGTGATGGGGGTAACAGGAGGTGGTTTCTGTGAGAAGCTGCTAGAAGCTTCCCTGGGGTCTGATAGAGACAATGCCAGCTAGCTCCAAGATCACCAATGTCCAAGCCCATCACCAATCATAAAATCATAGAATCATCAAGTTTGGAAAAAACCTTTAAGATCATAGAGTCCAACCATTAGCCCTAGTCTACTAAGTCCACTACTAAGCCATAGCCTCAAACTATAGAGCTTTTAAACACACCCAGGGATGGTGACTCAAACACCCCCTGGGCAGCCTGTCCCAGTGCCTGGCAACCTCTCAGTGAATTTTTTTTCCCCTAATGTCCAGTTTAAACCTCCCCTGGTGCAACTTGAGGTGATTCCTTCTTGTTCTGTCACTAGTTACTTGTGAGGGGAGACCAGTGCCTACCTCTCTACAATTTCAGGTGGTCGTAGCCAGCAATAAGGTCTCCTCTCAGCCTCCCACAGGAAGGCAGGCTGTGCCCCTGCAGCCACGGTGGAGCAAATGCAGCCCATGGAGGACCATGGAGGACCATTTTCCCTGGGCAAATGCAGCCCAGGGAAACCTGAACTGGAGATGGCCCCAACCTCCAGGCTCCTCCCTGGCAGTCTGCTCTTCCTAAGCTGAGCAAAACGGGCCTCACATTTTATTTAGGAAGTGTGGCTGATGCCAACTAGTTAGCATTATAGAGCAGATTTCCTCACGTGCTTATTCATTATGCAGCTTGGCGGCTGCTGTGTGAGACTGCGGAATATTTCCCTGCTTTGTGGCTTGTGTTCAACACTGCAAAAAAAAAGAAGAAAAAAAAAGGAAAGTTGAGAAAAATCATGCTTTTATTTTCCTAAAAAAAAATAATAAAAAAATTGAAGTATCTTTGTTTTCAACAGCCCTCCTGCTGTCACAAAACTGTTAATTACAGTGAAATGAAAATAAATTAAGCCCACCTTGCAGTTGAAGGCAAAGCATCAGTCCAAAGGTTGGCCAGGGTAGGAGCTGGCTGTCCCTCCTGCCCACAGATGCCAGCAGAGGCTGCCTTGGTGGCACTGGCAGGGTGCTCAGGGGCTAGCAAAAAAAGTGGGACTTTTGGCTCCCGTGTCAAACAGAGCCCAATTTGACAGGCTTGGTTAGCCAGGTCATGGCTGGTCCAGCCCAGAATGATACATAAAAGATGATTATTATTAATAAAACAGCTCTAAAGACCTACTCACAACGGCCCAGTGGACCTCCAGCTACCTTTAAGTCCAGTGGAGGTTGCTTCCTGAGGGGTAAAGTCTCACCAGCACCACCAGGCATGGGCATCCCTGCCTGCAGCTTGCCCTCCAAACCCTTGGGGGGCTGACATCAGTAAATTCCTTGCAGCTAAGCTGCCCAACCTCCCCCCTCCACCCCCAGTCCCACCCACATGCCTATAAATAAGAGAAAGGGCAGGCCTGGCCCAGGAGCGGCGCCTACTTTGATGTGCAGTAATGAACTTGGCTTTTAATTCAGGCTCCTAACTTCGTCCCCGACGCAAAACGGGGAGCTGTGGAGAAGCTGCATGCATAATGAGGGGTGAAAGCAAGGATGTGTCTGATGTTGGATGAGAGGGAAGATAGCCTTTAATCATTTTGTTTTCAAAGAAGCTTTCGAGAGCTCTTTGAAGATGAGGCTTTTTTGAGAGCTGCCGCTGGAAAATGGGAGGCGGAGATACGCGTCGCCCACCTTCTGCCCACACCCACCCACCCACCCCCTCGGTTAACCTGCCTCTGGGAACACCCCCCCTGCCTTCAGCACTAGGCTGGCACCTGGCAAACTCCTGCAAACCTGAGCTGGGCTCATGCTGCCCGGGCAGGTGAGACCCTGATGGCTACAGCAGCAAGGAAAACCTGCCCTGGTTGTCCTTTCACTTGAGGCAGTTACAGAGGCAGGCAAGCTAAGGGCACAAGGAGTTGGAATAGGATGTCTGCCTCCCTTTATTAATTGTAACACTTTTGTTCTCTAAATCCTGTCTTACCATCATAGGATCAAAGGGAATGATGATGAACATCTGAGCAGACTTTAAGGAAAACCATCGTGATGGAGAGGTGTGGAAGTCGAACCTGTCCTGTGGAGCAGGATGTGTCAGGCTGTATGGTACCTACACAGGTACCAGCACAGCAGACTGGTTTGCCTGCAGCTGAAGGCAGCAAGGGGTTGAACATCCCAGACTGGGATCTCCACGGCAATAGCAAGCCTGGCTTTATTTTGAGGATGGAGGTCAGGATGCTGTTGGGTTCAACACATCACATACAAAATAAACACCTGGCTCCTTGCTCCAATGTTGTTACAGGCTGACAGAAAAAGCCCTGGGGAGCAGGTGTGCCAGCAGTCCTATTTTTACTAAGTGGTTTGGCCTCAGTGAAACAACAGCCAGGTCAGCATGTGCCCTCGGGCTGTTGGGACATCAGTGGGGTGTGTTGTCTAAGCAGTCATGCTGAGCTTGGTTCTGCTGGTTGGTTGGTACAGTGGTTTTGTACATCTCTTGTGTGGGCCTGAAGTAAGCATTTGCTGATATGTGAGGTTATTTATAGATGCCACAGTGCCATGAAAAAAAAAAAAAGGCAAAATAAGTGAATTACTTTCCCCCTGGATAATGAACAAGCCCACGGCCACTGCCATTCCAAGGGGCCTTGCTCTTGCTGGTGTAAAAGGGCACTGAGAGGTGGCCAAATGGCAAGACATCAGCAGCTCTTCTTGTGGCTCTCCGTGGAAGATCTGGGCTCTGCCATCATGGCACCGTTCTCCTGGCCAAGGCTCCACCTCAGCAGCTCCTTCTCTGCCCAACCCACCTCCTTCCATTTTGTGAAGTTAAACTGCACCAAGATTTTTCACCTCTCAAGTTCTGGCTTTTTTAATTAATGCACTTTCCAGTCCCTTCAGAAAAGGAGGAAACAACCCCAAATCCTCATCTCCAAATATGCTGCTGTGCTTGGTACAACTTCTGCAAACAGTTCCTGTGGCAATCTCCATTCCCGTGTGCACGACCCCAAAACACTGTTATTTTCAGACCGTGTGCCATACCAGCATGTTGAAGGTTAAGTCTGAAAGGCCCTTTGAAGAGGTCTAATGGGACCTGCCCTCTGTGCATTAAAAACAGAATCACATTCCCCTCTCTGCCCCCCGTCTGTAGCAGGTACTTAAAAACTGGCCTTGTTTTCTGAGGTGTGAAGGCTTTGTGACAGCTGCTGCAGCTGGGGATGCCACTAACAACACCTCACAGACACAGCCTGTTTAGGCTTTAAATGTGCCATGGCACAGCAAAAGCGAGTCAAGTAACGTTGGGAAGCTTAGAGATGGTGTGTTGGGGCTCCTATTATCACTTCTAAAAAGTGCACTGCTATTTTAGACCAAACCTTGCCTTTTTTAAATTAGGTTTATTGCTAGAGCTACACGGCAGCGATAACATTTGGGTTTTGTATCTAATGTAAGTGACTGAAATAAACAATCCAGACCCGACAGTCCCAGTGGGGAGACTGACATTTGGAATCGGCTCAAAACTCTGTATTTTTTGATGCTTGTTACTGAGTCCAACACCTCACTCAGAAAGCACAAAGTGTGGGGGATGACTCCAGGGTGAAGGGATGTTTGGCACCTCCAACCTCATCCTCCACCTGATGCTGAGGTGCTCCTTGGAGGCGTTTGCTGATGGAGGGCTGTGAAGAGGGGCATTACAATGCCACTTGGATACCAGTTTATTTAACAGAGCTTGCAAAGTGTCCCTAGAAAGGAGCTTGTGCCACCAAACCTGCTCAGCCCAGCGCCTCCACGTCGGACCACCCCTGCAGAGCCTGTGCATGGGACACAAAACCAGCAAGGACTAGGACAAAGAGAAGTATTTTACAGTGGCTTTCAGCATGGAAATATCCCTGTGGTCCAGCAGTCCAGGGTCCTTCCTGCTGCCTCTCTGCTGTGCACTCCTACCCTGCACCGTCACTCATCTCTTCTGAAAACAGCCTGAGCAATGAGCTGAGGAGCAGGGGGTGGCTGTAGAGCCCCCTCTCCCTCCCTTTGCCCCTGCTCTGGGCAGCAGGGCCAGCAGGGAGAGCTGCCCTGTGCCCTCCTCTGCCCCGCTGCCTCAGCACCGCACTCCCGCTCCCATCAATCAGCACAGACCAGGTGCCTGGAAGGATCTCTTGCCAATCACCTTTTATTACCTTTGAAAAGCCAAGAAACCCAGAACAAGACAAAAAAACTGAGACCATGTGAACATCATGCAATGGATTCACTTTAAAGCAGGCTGGGGCACGGGGTGAGGGGGGGGTGGGGAGACCAAAAGCCACGTCAGGAGTATTGCTCCACCCGTGCCCGAAGGCCAGAGCGGGTGGGACCGTCACCAGCGGGGTCGGTGGTGACTCTTGTGAGTGATCAGACCGGTGCTGAAGCAGGAAATGGAAACACACTCATGGGACAGCATCCCAGGTAACCCCCAGATCTGATTGTGACCCAACTGCAGTTTCTTGAGTGGTGATGACAGTGAGAAATACTCCTAACTCTCGCCACGGGTACTTTCTGCCTCGGCAAAGTCTCTCGGGGAAAGAGCAGCACAATGAATATTGTTACAAGGGGGTTTTTAGGTCCTTTGTGTTATTTAATGTGACTAGCACTCTGGTAGTCCATGAGTGGAGTGGATGTTCTCCAGCAAGAGTAACATTACCACACTCTGCCCTTCAGTCTCTGTCATCTTCAACATTCACAGCACAAACTAGAGTAATATTAGCTTCTCAAAAGAAGCTTGTGTTGTATTTGGAGAGTTTCGGCTACCATGGAAATAACTTTGCATCTCGTCCATCATGGGGATGTGACAAAACGCGTGCCCTTATTTCCCTGAGGTATAGCCAACATTCGAGTTCATTACATTTAATGGAGCAGGGTCACCCATAAAGTTATTCATAAGGTATTTTCTGAGTGGTTTTCACCTTCTCTTTGAAAAAATAATTTCTATCAGCATGTTCATGAGGTACAAATGGTGCTGGCATTTCAGCTGTTATTATGTTATTAACTTTTTTTAACCTAATAATTTTCAATCAACAGTAAGAAGCAATTTTCACTCACTCCAGTGACCAGAGTTGGGAGATTGTGCAAAGTGTCCTCGCAGGGTTCACCTTGGTGGACTCCTAATTCCCTCCTAAATCGAACCATTCCCCCTGACACTCTCATCGTGGTTATCGAGAATTTCCATTTCCCCTTCGGTTAGGATTTAATTTAGAAGGCAAAGACTTCCTAAGCTATGGGAGAGTAAAGATAGATGGTATGGGAGAAGAAGGCTGATGAAATGTAGTTGACTCCGGATCTGAAATATTTTATCCCTCCTCAATGTAGGTTAAATTATTCTTCACCTTTCCCACATCCATAATTGTCGCTGATCTTGGACCAACTCAAAACCCTACTACTGAGTTCAGTAGACTCAAAATTGCCACTAGAACTGGAAAAAGAAAAAAAAAAGAAGAGATTTGTTAGTGTCCATATACAATATCCCGAGACTATACACAGCTATGAGATACAGCAAATTTAAGAAAGGCAATTTTTTTTCTCATCACTGAGTATTTATTATATATAACAAATACATGAAAAAGAAAAAACTATATTGTGTGATATAAATAGTTTATTTACATTACAGAAAAACATCAAGACAATGTATACTATTTCAAATATATCCATACATAATCAAATATAGCTGTAGTACATGTTCTCATTGGTGTAGATTACCACAAATGCAAGGCAACATGTGTAGATCTCATCTTAATCTTTTGTCTAGAATACTGTATTTTGTAGTCCAAGCTCTCTGCAGTTAGTTTTGCCATTGTGGAAACATGCGCTCTTTAAATTAACCTTGTCGATGCTCTCGTCGTGTTGTCTGAACTGTAGTGCCCCGTGTTTTGCTTCTGTCTGTGGATCCTGTTGCTCCTGGGACATTTCCTGGAAGAGAGAGCAGTGAGAATACGAGGCTCTGAGCAGCAGGAGAGACCAAAGGCTTCATTTCCTTTGGGAAAATGCCTCTGGGCGTGTTGTTTCAACCTCTGACCTGCAGCAGCATCAGCTATGATGCTATCAAGTGCTTCCCACTAATGGCCTCTTTCTGGTTTCTCCCCATGGAAAGGTGCCCTTAGAAAGACTGAATCATCCTCTTGGAGTGGCAGGACAGACCATACAGATAAGGAAAAAAAGAATCCCTTTGTATCAGCCTAACTTGTTTTTCTGGTGCAGAGGCACCTTGCGAAATCCTGGGGGTGATGCCTTGGGGAAAGCCCAACTGTGTGGTGCAGTGAGAGCTCAAAGCATCTGCCTTCAGCTCTGTGTCAAATAACTAACAGCAAAATGGAATGAAAGAAATTTTTACTGACCCCTTAAAAGGCCATTTCCCCCCCCCATCCCCGTTGAATGGGAGTGATGCTTCAGTTTTGTGACGCCAACTGAAAAGCCAAACAAGAGCAGAAGGACTTAGGAAGCATTTAGAAATGCTGAAACACAATTATGTAAGTGTCTAAGAAAATGTGTGTCAGATTGTCCTGACCTGCCTCACTTTTAAGCCAAAGGGACCACCCCCTCATGAGAAACAGTAGGGCTGTGTGCTATATTTCACCTCGCCCCTTTCTTGGAAGCAGTGAAGTAGGCTGCTGTCATGACTCCAGGAAAAATCAACTCCAATTAAGATGATGAAAAAGCATCTTTTAACCATAAAAAGCCCGTGTTTTACCTGCATAATCCACCATGCTGCCAAATGATGGAAGCCTGGGAAGGCCCTGGGGACAAGTACTGACACCAGGGCTACCTAAATACGATGCCAGTGTGTTCACAGGTAGCTTGTGTCTGAGGTTTCCTAAGAGGGGCGTTGGTATTTAACCAGCTTTTTAGACTTAATCATCTGCTAAAATTGAGTGACAGCTTTTCCTTGGTCCTTAAGTCTTTAATCAAAAGTTCTTTGTAGTGCTCTGTGTGTGGGATGCATTCATTTATGAACACAGCAGTTATATCAATGTAAACTAGGTACTGGAGCGCAGGCTGCCTGCCCTCCCTCCATTGAAGCTTGTTCACAAGCTTGAGTTACTCACAATGTGATTCATAGCAGGTAAAACACATTATGCATTCATTTTTAATCAAGTTATTTCTTCACATAAATAAGCTGCTGTGACTAGACATTAGGGAAGCACTAAAAATGCAAAGCTGTAAAGAAAACTGCTGAGAATCATTATGACACTGAACCGTACCTATAGTACTTACCCCAGCTAAAATCCATGGGCACAGGGACTTTGCTTTACTGCTCCACTTCCCTCTGTACCTCCTGGCCTATGGACTCTTTGACCCCACATGCTTGGGTCATTGTTGGCCCTAGTGATGAGTAGCCAGGCACCAACCTCAGTCTAAGAACTGAGCCACAGAAAAACAAACCATCGGTTCTGTTGGTTGGGTTTTCAGCTGAATCTGTCCCCTGCCCAGGTTCATTGTGCCCAGCAGCCAGGGGAAGGGGCAGGACTGCCCCCATCAGCAGCACAGCTCATTGAAGTCAGATTAAAGTGTCTGTTCAACAAAATTTGACTTTTGTTGAAGTGCTGACAGCCTTCCAAGAATGCAGGACACCCCTCGGATTTGCACCACTTTCCAGGTACGATTTTAAGAGCAGCAACAGGAAGGAGAGCTAAAGGATTTGCAAGGGTAGCCTTACATGGCTCAGACACAGGGCTCGGACACAGCACACCAAATTAATTTGAGAAATTAATCAGGTGAAGCTGCACTGAAATGAGCTGTAAACCATTTGGCTGCAGCAGCCTCTGTGTGAGCAAAGCCTCCCTTCTTTCTCCCGGGAACCCGGTCGGGTGGTTTAGGCCTTTCAAGGGTTCAGGTTGTGGAGTTCAAACCAGTATAGTCAGGGTCCCCAAAGCGGATGGCTTCAAAACCTCAAGGACTTCTGCATATGCTGCCACAATGCTCTGCTTGTGTGGGTTTCTCTTAGGGCACTTCTGCAAAAGTCTCTGGAATCGTTCTGCTGGGGTGGAGGATGCTCTGCAACATGCATTACAGAGAAGAAAAAGTCAAAAGATCATAGATTAAGCTGGTGACAGGTTGTGAGGGAAAAGGTTCCAGCCACCTATGAAACACAGGGTGATGGCTGACTTGTATGGCAGCACCCAGAGCACCCTGCCTTCATCCTCCAGCACGGAGGACTCTGTGTTCCTGTGTCAAGGTGACAGGACTAGTCAGGAGACAGAATGATCCAGAGGGTTTGTTCCATTAGCAGCTACTGCACCATCTCCTTCTTCCCTCCAAACATCTGAGGTTGTTTGAATCACTTCTGTGACAAACACCATAATCTGCTGCCTTGCCTGGCATTTACTATTGAGGTGATGGACTCGGCCAAAAAAGCCTTTCATCAGGAGGTTCTGTTACACACCTTTAGGCCAGAGAAGGATTGATGATTTTTCTCATTGTCTTTTCCCGGAACAAATGCCACACTTTGTCTTCCAGCCAGGTAGTGCAACACTAGGGCTGAAATCTATTAGAGATTTTATTTTCTATAGTGGTATGACACCTGGCTTTATATTTTTGTATTTTAATCATCATTTAAATTCTAAAATAGTGTTTTATCAGTGTTGGTAGCTGGATTAATTTAGCCTTGTGATTTCTGAGTCTGAAGGTTCAGAATCTACCCCAAGCTCTCCCAGGGACACACAGTTCAGTGGGAAGCAGAGCAGCATGTGTAGGAGGGGGAAGCATTCCATTTACCCCTCTTTTTCTTTCCATTTAAACAACCCTTTCCTCCTCATCAAAGGAAAAAAAAATTAGAAATAATCACATATGGCTTGGTGTGCCACCTTAAACATGTGCAGCACCTCTGAACATGTATACAAGCCTAATGAAATCACTTAATCAACAGGATTGCAAACAGGCAAGTTTGCAAAGTTTGTATGCTTTGCCTGATTAGGACTGGGGGAATGGGCCCCCGAGGAAACCAGATGGAGATATGATTAGTTTTATTAAGTGTTGATACAGCTGCTGTATTTATATTCCCCTTATTGATATGAGCAATATTTGTCCAAGCATCTGAATACAAAAGAGGAACCTTCATTTGCTGTGGGCACTGCTGCTACCTAAGCTTGATTAAGATGGAAGTAAAAATTCAGTCATAGAAACGATGCAGCACTGGGTGGCTGGATGGGCTGTGGTACCTTCTGCTTGTCAGGGAATGGAACAGCATTTGTTAGCAGCAGAGTCACTGCAGAAATCTGCACCATCAGTGCACAAAGGAGGAGAAAACACAACTCTTTTCTGTTGCAAAGTACTCAGATACTGACCTGGTAATACAGAGGACTACAACGCAGATGATAGCGATCTGGATGGTTCCAATCACAGCTGCTATTAAGACATACTGGAATCTTACAGGACCTGGAACCACATATAAAACGCTGTAGTCCTTTTTTTCACAGTGTTGTCCAGTATAGCCAGCATCACATCTGAAACGGGAGGTGTTTTTACTGGTTACAAGTGCAAAAAAAAAAAAAAAAAATACAATTGAAAAGAAGAATCGGTGGCCTGAGAAACTCGTGTGGTTTATTTTGCATGATGGGCCCCACAGAGAGGGCCCTCAGTGACCTGTCAGAGGGAAGACTTCAGCTCCTCAGCATCACGAGGGAGTGTATGACACTGTGATAGTGCCAGGAGACAACTAGGGGCCTGGGATTTGTCCAGCATCAGGTGGAACTACTTGCTCATTGTGATGAGAATCCATGTAGCTCCTTGAAGAACACAGCTGAGATTTCTCCCTTTCTCAGGGGAGGTGGGGAAGGGTGAAAAGCCAGCTCGTTGTGCCTCCTTATGCAGATTGCCCCTAAGGAGGTGATAAGCAATCATCCCAGCTCCATACAAATGTGATTAGATGTTCCTGCAAGTGGATGCATCATTTACATTTTGTCTCACTGCTATAAAAAAAAAAACCCTCTGTGGATGCTGCAACCACCCACCCCAATGCTGCCTGCTGCTCACCAGCTCCCATCTTGCAGCCTGCCATCTCCCCTCTGGGATTTTGGGGGAAGAAACACGGGTTTTCCCCTTTGAGCTCTTGCCCAAAGAAGATGCAAAAATCCATTTCAACGGCAGCAGCAGCCTCGAGACACCAAGTGGGATTGCTTGGGTCCCTCCCTGAAGTGTTAGACTTCTGACCCTGATGGGTTAAGCTTTGAGCTTCCACCCTTTCCCTCTCCTGCATTCCACAGCTTGAGGAGAGGACATTTTCCAGCTGAATGCAGAACCTGAGCTGCAGCAGCTGCAAAGAGCAAAATGTGCCCTGGCTGCAGGAGCAGGGAGAAATTGCCTTAAGGATCTGCCCCTGGGGTTGAGTCTAGTCCAGATCTTTGCTCTCCCTGTCCAGTGTCCCAGGAACATGGTTCTCCAAGCTTTATTCTTCACTATTATTCCTCCTCCCTACCCTCAGCTACTTCAAGCCACCTCCCATATGGAGCCACCTTCATGAGCATCACTCCTGCTGGAGTGGGGATGTATTCCTGGTGGCACTGGTCTCCTTCAGACTGAGGAGGCTTCCTAGTGGCTGTCAGAGAGCTTTGTGAAAAGATATCTAAATATAACTGAAGGTTACTGAATGTTTTGGCAATCAAGTCCCATCGTGCAGACCTCCACAGAAAACTGGGACTTTGCTGAGTAAAAAAATTAGGTCCCGATGGGTTTTGTAGCACAAAAGGCCAGGGCTGCTGTTGTGTTCCATGGCTTCTCTAGGTGAAGTGGCTTTGTAAGTCACTATTCCACGTGTGTTGGTAGGAGAAGGGTTACCTGCAAGACGGTTCCAGCATGTTAGTGGAGTGCTCACACTTGCCATGCATGCAGAAGCCATTGTAATGCTCTGGACAAGGGATGTAGATCCCTCTTGCACTTTCTTCCAGTTTATTTGCATTCTCTGTGAACACAGGTGAAGGGAACGTTAACCTGACACTGCAGGAGGAGGTGAAATTATGGAATGAGCTCAACATATGAAGGAAAAGCAGAAGAGCAAAGTGTGAAAGATGTTTCTAGGAAGCAAGAGAAGGGTTTGAACCTCGAAACAGGTAGGCTGATGTAAATGCAAACTTTGTAAAGCTTTCCCTTGTTCTTCTTGCACATCTAATTCCTCTCCATTTACAGCAGAAAAAAAGTAATCTGGCTGTTCAAAATTTGATTACAGAACTGCATATGAAAAAACACCCAATCATTTCTGTTACCCTCTGTGGATGATCTCCTCACAGCCAAGCAAGGCTAGGAGGAAGATTCTGACAACTCCACGTCACACAGCAACACAATATATTTGGTCACTCAGTACAACACATACAGAAAGAGAATTTTATGGCTGAAGTGGAGGAGCAGGAGCCCAGAGCTGAAGTTTCTTATGAGGACCATGGGCCAGAAACCCTCCCCACCCCACAGCACAGGTAGCTTTAAACTGGTTTAACTTTCTGTGCCTAAATAGTCACTCAGACTGTAATCCTGGAAGCTCCTTCCTTCCATGTAGCCAAGAAATTAGAGGCTTGATTTAGTTTTGAAACAGGTATGTGATCAACATTTAGTTTACACCGTGGGCTGAAATACAGAGCATTACTTGTAATAAACTCACAGGAATTTTGCAAGCTACCAATTAATCTGGGTGATTTTGGCAAATTCCTCCACTTAACCCTTACCACAAATGGTAAAAAAAATACTTTTTTTTCTGAGGAAAAATCATCTAACCACAATTAATTAAAAAAAAATAAAATATAAAAAGATGAAAGCAAAACCTCATGGCTGATGTCTGAGGAAATGTAGTTTGCACACAAACAAGCTGAAGCATTTGTATCTTCCAAAGAAGATTTTTTTCTACTATCCATCACTCTAGGTTTACCAGCATATGAAACAGCCACACAGAGAGTTTTCATCCCACCAGGACTTCAGGGTCATCCCTTTTTCCCAGAACAGAGAAAGTGCATGCAATGTGTGTCAGCTACCAGTGGCTTTCCTGGTGCACACGTGTAGATCCTGATGTGCTCAGGACTTTTTGACTCCACACCCATGTGGTCATCACCTGTGCACCATGCCCAAGGGTTTCTTGGTGTGCTGGACCTCTGCTATGGTTCACATTCAGCTGTATTTCTCCCCAGGAAACTGCAGCAAGAAATACTGCATCCTGATGAATACATCACTTCTTTTTTTTTTCTATGGTGGAAAATTTTATGCCATTTCCTTCAAATCTTCCACTGCAAAAAGGCATTTTGCTTCCTTTTTAAGCCCAGGAGGCTGTATGTGTGTCTTTGTGTGTGTCTCTCTGAGCCTTCCTCCTCAGGGACCAAGGTCTCTGAGGTGTCCTTGCACCACCTCCACCCAGTGTGAGAATCTCTCCTTGCTCACTGATGCTAAACCAGTTGGGTACCATTTGGCTTCTGGATTTTTCAAAGGCAGGCTTCAAGATGGTGAGGGAAACTTGTTACTTTCAGGACAGACTCATCTGCTAGGACTTGAAAGGGGGACCAGGACCTCTCCCAGGCTTGCAGATGCTCTTGTTGTGTGTAGGCTGCAGGGTTGGTAAAAAGAGGAATGATTTTTCCTCCTCCTGCAATCATGTGGGTAGAAACTGTTTTCTTTAAAAAGGTCTACAGCAGGCTTTAAAATAAATCTAGGATCCTGGTAATTACACCTCTAAGTGTAAAGTTCTGATGGAAAATGCTTTATTGAGTCAAAAATTAGAGAAGCCAAGCTTTGCTAGCACTTCATAGGATAAACACTTCATACAGGAACACTTGTCATCTGGCTTGGAAGAAACCAGAAGGCTTAGACACGAATTGTCTGCAGCCCCTCATTTGGACTGATGACTCTTCTGAAAGAGTTGGGAGATTGAACACAAAGGCAGAGAGGAGGGAAAGAACCTTCTATTTAGTTTGCCATTTTGGTCATTCAAAAGACAGGCCAGAGTGAAAGCACCTTTTACTTCAAAGTTCCCCTCGTTCTCTGCACATTTTGAATTTACCCCAAGTGATGGCCCTGACTTAAAAGAGATTCTTTTACTCACTACACAAAACATCACGTTCAAAGAGGCCCCAAACACCAAGATACACTGAAAGGTGCTTTATGTTAAAACTGGCTACTCTCAGTCCTGAAAGATCTGAGCACTTTGCAGTTATCCACCCATTAATGAGACTCTGTCATGAATGCATCACTTACAAGAACTAGAAATCTGTCCAAAAACATGATAGGAATAAAAAAAAAAAAAAGTTTAAAATACAAATTACAAATAAGAATGGTACAAAGTTCTCAAAAGGCAATTTTGAAATAAATTAATTGAAATAAATTAAGACTTCCCCCCCCTTATGACAATTTAGGATCAATGTGGTACTGAAGACAATCCACATTAATTAGATTATGGCAGATGAAGGAGCCCCACCAACCTCACACAAATCTTAAATGCAAAGTTCCCCCTTTTTCTCCAAGCACAGCAGATCAATATTCATAAAGCAATGACACCCCCCCAATCCAGAGTCAGGTTGCTTTCCTCTTCAAACATGAGATCTGCCACGTTGTTATCCACAGCTAAGCATCAAAGTTTTATTTGCAGCAAAAAGACAGATTTGTACCTCTTTTTCTTTCGTGGTGATGGCTACAATTTGAGACAGAAGCTGACAAAAATTGGATTGACTGGGTCAGCCTCTCCTATCTCTGGAAAAAAAAATGTAATTCCCACCACATTTCCCAAAGGACTTCTCCTTTTGATTGGAAAAAAAAAAAAGAAATACACCCTCACCCTCCAGATCAACTGCGTTCAGAAATCTTTTTCTTGAAGCATTTTTTTTTCTGATGGAAAATGCCAGTTTGATGAAGCCAACATCTTCTGCATTTCTGCAAGTTTTTTTTTTCCATCTTTAGCCTAACGTGACATTTCATATTGTTCCCATCTTTTGTTAGTGCCAGAAGATGCCACGATAGCCTATCATCTGAGATGTGCTAGTCAAAACAGATTTATTTCTAAATGCACTGAGGCCAGATGCTGCTTCCTGGAGACTGAAACTGCTTCTCATCTTGCTTAGTTCTTCAACCTTCCTGTGGATAGCAGGGGATGAGCTGTTTCACAGGGGTGAAGTGCATCTGGTGGGACTGACCACTCAGTGATCTTGCTTTTTACCTTCTAAAATGTTAAATTATTTAAAGCTATTTTGTCTAAATTCCTCAACATCGATGATTTTTTTTTCTCCTGTCCTCTGTTAAGAGGGAGTGGAAGAATTCAGTTCAAACATATTTTTAGGTATTTTTATTTGAAATTCTGGTTTAGCTCTATGTCTTTCCTTTAGCTTCTGGAAGCTGGATGAGCACCATGAGGGTTCTCAGGTTATTTATTTCTCTGAAATTCCAAAGCTGAAACAGCTTGTCCCTTTTCAGGACCCAAGTGGTTAAAAACAACCCAGCCAGATTCTTCTCTGGGCAGCCCTCACTGGTCCCCAGCTCCCATCTGAGCTTCTGTTCTACAACTGAACATGTGGAGTAGCACCACTGACAAAGGAATAAATCCATTAGTGCCCTTGATGAGGATTATATGAAGTGCTGTCTGGAGTGCCCAGAAAATTCTTGCCAGACATAAGTTCCTGCAATTCACTTTGGAGAAATTAGATAACAATCTAGGCAAAAACAGGATTCTCGTGTCCAAAAATTAACTGCCTGGCATGCAACAATCAGTTCTGCAGGGCTGATAATCCTGTCATTCTTTATGTTTGAACCAGTGAGACTTTCCAAGTGATTTCAGGCAAGCAAAGCCTCTAAATGCTCATCTTGGCATCTTCACTGTTGCACCCTGCATAATGCTGGGGCTTATGGAAATAATAGGCCATATAAGAAAATATTGGCTAATGTACAGTGTTAATACCTAGTGTATCACCAGACCAAGGGAGGTCCTGAAAACACATCTCCATATTGAATCAAATAAGGGAGTTTATGTTGACTCACCTGAAGTCCTCACAGAGTCAGAGACCTCTTTTGAGGTAAAAATGGAGCTTCCTCAGTCCAGGAGCATTTGCAGGTTGTTTTGGAATGGGGTAGTAATGGTGGTGATCCCTCTGATAGTGCAGAATTGCCTTCACAGGTTCTCTGGGACTTTCCTGCCTCTTTAGTAGTGTCTAACTGAGGGCCCACAGCAACTTATGAGGATGAATTTGTTCAGCAGGCTTCCTGCTCACATGTAATGAAGAAGCATGCTGATAAATCCCACCTCAGACCCAGTTCTGATGAGAGAAAAAAAAAAAAAGATTTCTCCCCAAACTTTGCTCAACAGCTCCAGCCACCCTGCCCTTGCCAAAGCTGCTCACCTGCCATCCAGCACCACAGCCTCACTTCAGCACCAACAGCTGCTCACTCCCAACCCACTCATCACCTTGACAAAGTATGAGTCTCTTGACAAAGAAGATGATGTGTTCAAGCAACCAGCCTGGAAACCACTGTTTGGGTGGGCATTGGAGTGAAAATCCAGGAGGGAGGGCTTGGTGCCACTCACCAGCCTGCTCTCCCCAAGAGCTAGTGGAAAGTGAGACACCGAATGTCAGCTGAAAATGCCTGGCACCAATGTGCTGCAGCCCCAGCTTAAATTCATCCTGCAGCCACTCTCAAGTATGAACTTCAAGCTAATCTTTCTATAGAAACTGCACAAAAAAAAACCCCCCACCCTTCCCATATCAGCTACTCTACCAAAAGGAAGGGGGAAAAAAAAAATGAAGAGGAACTTTTGTGAGTTGAATTATATTTACTTTTTACTCGGGCAAAAAATAGGCTTGCTCAACACAGTAATTTATTAATTTTATATGTCCCTATGCAAATGAGTTCCCTGGAATAAGATAACATCCACTTTCTTTTTTAAAAATAATCTAGTGCCTTTTATGTTTGAGATGATGGCAAGATGTCCTACTGCACTTGGAAAAAAAAAAAATTGTGCTCTTTTGCAGCAATGTATCCTAATTATTCAGCCTGCTGCAGTAATTAATAATAGAAACCAATGAATTAAGACACTAATAATCCCCAGATGTTCCAGTGGAGAACACAATGCTTTCAGCTTGTCAGCATATATATATGTAGGCTATGCTATATATGTTAAAGCCATCTCTGAACTTTTGGAATGGAGAAGCACTTTTCTTTACAACATCTGTGAACAGCTCTTCCTTATTTCAGAACACTGCCTGAACTCAGGCAACTTGTTAATCCTTTCCCTGCACATCACATGACCATTTCTTTACTCAAAACTTAACCATTCTTTTCCCCCCCCCGCCCCCGATTGGTTTTTCCAGTGGCCACAGCCCACCTGCACTCACTGCCTAGGCCCAGCTGCCTTGCCCTAGAGCCTGCATAGCCCCCTAGCAGCTGAGGCTCCTACATGCACAAGTAGCTGCTGCAATACAAGATGCAATGCAAGTCCAGAAGAGCACAGCAGCACCCACTGCTCACCCATCTGAACTGCAACACCCAACAGGATTAGCCAACCTGAAGGAGAAAAGAAAAAAATACCCAGTGTGGGCTAATGTGTTGCTCCAAACCAGATTTCCTCCGTGCTCAGGTGCTCCCATTAGACAGAATTCCACCCCACAGTGACTGTTTCATTCAGGGAAGGCAGGCAGACTGTTGTCTCACCTTGCCTGACCTCCTCTGCTTCCTCACCACCACATTTCACCCACTTACCCCCACCGAGGCTGCAGAGGTCACTGCTGTTTAAAGCTGGTGCTGGTCAAGCATCTCCACACTTGGTTGGAGGATTTCCAGTGATGAAGCACCCACCTCTTCCTTCAGCAGCTTCGTGGAGCAGCTCCTCCCTGCATGGGAATGGCACCTGCCTGCTTCCCAGTGCAGCAGACTGCAAAGGGCTTCCTCTCCCCACCAGAGCTACCACATCTCTGTGTCAGCTCTCACTAAATCAAGGACTCCCCAGCTGAAAGTCTCTAGGAGAAGGGGCTGGGCTGGAGGGCTGCAGTCACTTCTGGGAACAGGATTTCATGATGTGGGGCTGTGGGGTGGGTTTATCCCTGGGGAAAGGGGCCTTTAGAGTTTGTGGTTCCCTCTTTTGTGGCAGCACTGAATAAATCTGTGTTAACCTCATTCTGAGAAGAGATGAAATCCCTCTTTGTGCTAACTCAGCTAGTCTTTGTTTTTGGCATGCTGCTGACGTTCCCTTCACTCACATCCCCCCTGCCTAAGAGAGACACTGCCAGCCCTGTGGGAGCAGCTGCCTCCCCCTTCACAAACCAGCCACGTAGAGGAATGAAGTTGTAGTTTTTCTCTTCATGATCTCCTTAGACAGCTTGTGACAGAGCCCTTAGAGGATGAGCTAACCTTATTATTGTTGTAATTCTGCGTTGAAAACAAATTGTGAGGGTCCCTCCAACGAGGCTGGGTGGTGGAAGGCAGAGGGGTGGATGCTGTATCCATCAGATGTGGCATGGCACAAGCAGAGTGGGTGTCAGCCCTCTGGGAGAAATCCCTCCCTGTGGCTCCCTTTCCCTTCCATTTGCCTCATTTTGAGCTACTCATTAGTGCCAGTGCTGGAAAGGGTCAAAAATGGGCAGTGGGAACCAGGCCAATGCCCTGTCCTCTGAAGAAGCAAGCCTGAGAATTGCAGTTTATTCTTTTAACACCAGATTAAGCAGAAAGAGAAATGCCATCCCAGTATGTGGAAGTTAGCAGCAGATGTCTCTTCACATGATCAGATCATTTCTCCTTCAGAGCAAGCAGGCAGGGATCTCCAAGCTGAGGCAGAGAATGACCAGGAAGGGATGCTGCTGGGGTGCAGGAGCCAGGCCACCACCCCTACTACACAGCCCACGCAGCACCTACAAACCCACAGCAACCCCACAACTGGCCCTTCAGCTTCATTAAGTGGTGACCAAAGGACCCTGAAGGTGACCAAGTGGGGTGTCCTGCTGCTGCTGCTTTGTGTGCCACTGTGCAGTTTCTCTGTCAAAGCAGCCTTGCTAGTGCAGCTCTCAGAGAGCAGCTTATTTCTATGTAGATGCAGCTATATGACATTTCCAAATGCCATACATTTGCATATGAAGGTTCCACTTTTTCTTTTTTTTTTTTTTTCCCCCCCTCCCTCTTTGAGTAAACAGGCTGCTGCAACTCCAAAGTGGTGCTTTCCCAGCTTTCTGAGGACCATCCTCCTTAACAGGCTTAACAAACCCTGTGGCACCTCATTTTCATTACTGGGCAGCATGTGGCTATTGAAGGTGTCTATGGGCAGTCCTTTTGATTTATAGCTCTACCTCTGATACCAAAGCCAGTGCAGAGAGCAAAACCCCCCAAGACCTTCAGATTTCACAGGGAATTGCCACGGATAATCTGCAAGACAAATCAATACTTGCAAACAGGCCTCAGATGTGTGATGGAAGCTTGTGGTCACCCCCAAAAAGGCTGGGGGGGGGGTCACATTCATTATAGCTATGAAGATAGTATTGATTTTTGTCACCGATCTCTCACTTGAAAACAAGAGCAGAAGCTTGTTAAAAGAGCTGACAGGGAGCTCCAAAAGTGCAAAACTAACACAAAAACCACAACCTTATGCAACGTCAGGAGAGCCAAGTGGCCATTATATATTCAGCTTCCTTGTCAAGAGGAAGAGAAGGCTGAGGCAGATGGTATGTGGGCAAAGTTTCAACCTGAATACATTGCCTTCTAAAAACCAAGAGTGATAGGAAAACAGCCCAAATTTGGTGGCACGAGGTGGATGAATGTGCTACCTGCACAAAGCCACCCTATGCAGGGCCTTGAGGTATGGAGGAGCTGGAAGAGCTTCCCTGGCAGCTTGTGCTTGGCAAAACAAGCATCTCAGCACCTCTCGTGTACCACCCAGAGTGAGCAGTAGGAATGCTGCAGAACACACAGATCAATCCCTGCTCTCACACCCATTAGCACTGGGATGCAGGGCCAAGGGTGTTTCCAGCAGCACCAGGAGGTGTGGGAGTGCTGATGGCACACGGAGCTGATGGCAGAGTCACCCACCATCAGCTGCCTGCCTCCCTCAGAGCTGTGAGACCTCCTCCCTGTCACTGCTACCCCCACGGGTGGGCACGAGCTGCTTCCTTCAGCCTGCTGCCTGGGGACCACCACGGGCTCTTCCCTGGGACAGCAAAACCCCTTGGGAGCTGCCATCACTGTGCCTTAGCTGTTGGCATTTCACCCCTCTGCCACCACATCCAAAGGACTTTGTTCTCCATCCCCACCGAGTGGGAGATAGCATCAGAGATGACAAATGGGACCAGGTGCCAGAAAGCTGATAAATACATTTTATAGGGCCCTAAAAATAGGGAAGGAAATTTGTACCCTTCTGACAATTTTCAAAGGGTAGATGGATATGCATGGCTGAAGTTTTAAGACGAGTGTCAAGAATATTGATGTGTGGGGGGAGAAGAAGATCATTTGGCTGGCACTGCCCTGGGGCACAGTCATATGACTGATGATGTCTTCTGTCTCCCAGCCATGGGGGCTCAGGGAGGGCTGTGTCTTTGCTGCCCAGCCAGAAAAACATGGGATTTGGCTAGCTCTGCCCATGTAGGATGCACCTCTTCCTCCACGGAGGTGACTGAGTGGGAGAAATGGGGTGTGAGTGCTCTCAGTGCCTGGAGGGATCTGCGTGGCTGGTTGGCAATGTGGTTTACACCAGGGGAGGCTCCTGTGGATCTATCAGTGGTTACAAGCATCTGCAGGGTGGGGGGCAAGCAGAAGGGGCCAGGATCTGCTCAGTGGTGCCCTGGGATAGGACAAGAGGTGATGGCAGCAGGTGAAATACAGAAAGTTCCACCTCAACATGAGGAGAAACTTCACTGTGAGGGTGCCAGAGCCTGGCACAGGTTGCCCAGAGAAGTTGTGGAGTCTCCTTTTCTGGAGACATTCCAAACTCACCTGGATCTGTTCCTGTGTGTCCTGCCCTGGGTGACCCTGCTCTGGCAGGGGGGTTGGACTCAATGATCATCTCCAGAGGTCCCTTCCAACCCCCACCATTCTCTGATTCTGTGAAGGCTGTGGCTGGCTGCAACAGCTCTGAAGGGCTATACGGGAATTAAATGGTCTAAGGGCATCTTTAATAAATAGAATTAGATAAAATATACATGCATTCTGATGGAATAAAATGCTAGATTGGATAAGAGTTATGAACAACCAATTTGGTGCAGATTTGTTCTAAACCAGGGGCACTGCAGTGCCCTAAGTTATGGCCTTGCCATTACTGCCAGGCTGACTTGGGTTCAAGACATGACTGAGCCCAGAATGTTTCTGGGAGCACACCTGTACATTTAATTTAGCATTTCCAACCCATCTGTGGAGCTGAGGAAGTCAGTTACAGTCTCCCCTCCAATCATGCAGAATCCAAAGGTCTCCAATTCACAGACAGCATCCCAGTATCCCTAAGTTATTCCCTCTTTGGGACCTCTGGCAGGGGTTTGTTATTGATGCAACTAGTGGCTCGTCCAGTTTTTGAGGACTCCACTGTCAAAACCTGCTTTTAAGCAATTTAGCTGTGGGTTAACAAAGCCTGTCTCCATGTTTGGAAGCAGCTGCACTTTTCCTCTGTAGCTACCTAATCATAACCAGAGGAACACACACAGCTTATGTACCACAAAGCTGCATTTTCCATCAATCCTCACCCTGTCTCTTCAGCTATGTGAGTGGCTTTTACTGGCAGAGAGATCAATGAAACAAACCAGGAGCTCCTTTTTGAGCAAGTGCTGCAAATAAAAGTGCACCCTAATCCAATTACCAGGCTGCACCCTAATTTCCAATAGCAACTCTGGGTCCAAATGGATTGGTTTTCTCTATGGAGATCAATGGATGGCAAGAAACAGGATTTGAAAAGGTCTCCAAGTTCCATACAGGCCTGTCAGCAAGAGGCTGTGAGAATTTCCTCTGCTTCAAACAAACTCAAGAAATTACAGCTGAAAGCCACGAATGACAGAACTGCCAGAGAGGGCACAGAGATGGAAAGGTTATCCAGGTACCTGACAGTGCAGACAAGTAGGTCAGGGATGTCACTTTGGCCACAGGGTGTTTCCTTCAGTCCTTTTGACAACCTGAGGGTTTCACAGCCCTGGATTTGCACTCATTTGCTATTCAGTTTTGATGCCTAAAAGCAGCCTTTTTGGTTTTCCCTTTTGGGCGCATGGTGGGAAGGTGCTGCCAAGCTGGAGTGTGACACCCATTTGGCTCCCTTCCCTCTTTTTTTTTTTTTTTTTTTATTTCCAGGATAGCATCTGTGCTTGTAACAACATGCTGCTCAAGAGAATTCAGCCAGGAAACTGAAGAAAGAGATGCAGAATTTGGGGGAAGTGTGTGTAAGAAAACAGGAGGCTGAAATAGAAATACGCAGCTCCCCTATGTGGTATTTTCTGAATGCTTCCTGAAGCCCATGCCTGGCAAATCTCTTGGGTGCATCTTGGTCATTTTAGGTGCCAGAACATGACCCTGCACGGCCTGTGACAGCTCAGAGATCTATCTGTTGTTGGCTGAAAGCAGTTTCAGCCACTCTTTTCACTGCTTTTATTCAGGCTATTCAGAAAAGTAAATACATTTTATTGGCGTGTTGGAAAACTATGATCACTCCTCTGTACAAAGCAAAGCACTGCACTTGCTGAGGGATGAATCCTGCTCAGCTTGCCTCTGTTTCTGCTCATCTGTCTCCCCTGAGTCCTGCATTGTAAATCTGTGATGGTAATGGGTCCACGTGTTCTACAACTTTGCTTTCTGAATCTGCCTAATTCTGCTGCTAAAATCTTTTGTGACTGCTCAGAGGATCATTTTTTTAACAGACTATGTTAGAAATTCCTACTCAGTGATCAGGAGTTCGCTAGGTTTCCTCACCCATGCCTGAATCTGGGAAGATATCCCTCACTATTACCAATTCTAAGTCTAGGAGAAAATGGTAAAACAATACAAAATGCCAGTGCAGCAAAACCCTCTCTATGCTTTTACCTCCTTTACCAAAGATACACTTTGCATCTTTTTTTAATCTGTCCATTAAGAACATTTTTTTTTCTTTTTTCTTTTTTTTTTTTTTATAAATGAATACCTGCATTTACTATTTTTATATGCCCAAACCCATTTTTCAGGCAGGGGGGTTGGACTAGATGATCTTCTAGGTCCCTTCCAGCCCCTAATTTCTGTGATTCTGTGATTTTGTTACTGTCTTACAGAAGTGAGCTGTACAGATGGCATTTGTGTAAATAAAGGGTCTGGTATTTTATCTCAGTGCTCTCTCCTAGAGCTAATATTCAAAGTGGGAGAAGCTGAATGGAAAAGAAAGGGCAATTTCAGGAAATGGAAAATTTACTAAGAATAAAAATAAAAAGCTGTACAGAGAAATTACAAGGCCATTAAACTCGATGGCCATTCTCCCACTAGTTGCAGCAAAGCCAGGATTTTGCCCACTGCCTCTTTAAATCTTAACTCACTCTTACAACAGTATTTTAAACCAAACAGCTGACATCCTTCTGCCCAGCCAAGGCCCTTTAAATCACTGGAATGCAGGATGGAGAAAAATCCGCAGTGCCAGATGTGTCTAAAAACAGTCACAGTTCTTGTTGAGGCAATCTGCAGAGGAAAATGTTTAGCATAGATCATGCCTGACCAAACACTAATGGTTTATCAGTTTTGATATTAGAGACTAATAACAAGCCCTTCCATGGCTGCTTCATCTGCAGAACACAGAGACAGGCTTGACTTCTGCTACTTGGTTTTAGAACAATGTTGTTTATTTAATCCTTTCCCATCCTAGCTAGATTGAAGTACACTTCCATTATTAAATGAAATTGCAAATTAAATCCCCTTGGGGAGGGGGAGTTTTGGACGTGCACCTGACACAGCTTTAAATCACAGAATAAAAGAGGGAGATTAAAACCATAGGGAGAGTTTTATATAGTACACGTCCGCGAGCGGTCGGCACAGCCGTATACGTACGCCACTGTCAGTAGTCTGCGCATAGGGTAATAGGTGGTAGGGAGTGAGA
>WYEA01010810.1:55436-113354 GCA_033558465.1 Alcedo atthis
CTGCAGGGCTCCAGGGGAGGTGTGAGCAGAGCAGAGCAGAGGGGCAGAATCCCCTCTCTCCAGCTGCTGCCCACACTCCTCTTACTGCAGCCCAGGCTGCCATTGGCCTTCTTGGCTGCCAGTGCCCACTGCTGCCTCATGTCTAGTGTCTCATCCACCAGCACCCCCAAGTCCCTTTCTGCAGAGCTGCTTTCCAGCCCCTCATCCCCCAGCCTGGATGGATAGTGAGGGTTGTTCTGACCCAGGTGCATTTAATCTTGTTGAACCTCATGAGGTTCCCCTGGGCCCACCTCTGCAGCCTCTCCAGGTCCCAGCAGAAAACTTCAGCTCAAAAAAGATGGTGAAAAGCTGTGGCAAAAAAAAATAAATAAATAAAAATCCCACGATTTTATAACTAGTGGAAGAAAAGAGTCTGGCTCCCCATGTAACCACCTCCCCATACTGATGAATATACAGAATATTAGAAAAAAACCCCCCATCCAGTTCATTTCCTAAGAAGCTCCTTATCAGCAGAATAAGAATGTTCTGCTCCACTGAAATATTAACTGTTGTCATTTCTTCCTGCAGACGTTTCCAGCTTCCCACCTTAGTCAAACTCAATTCATTAGGAGACATTTACTGCTCAGGCAATAGCAATTCTTGCCACGTATCTCTACCATTTGCATTTCAGATGGGACACAATCAACCATATGCTCCTTCTTTGTAATAAACCAGCTCAGAAACAGCTTCACTTCTTGCTACAAAAAAAATGAGTGCAGGTTAATATATATTATGTCTCAAGTCAAGAGAAAATTAAGTCAATGAGAAAATTAAACCAAAAGGGGAAATCAAAGCAACTTTGGATGTAATTCTGAAAATGCCTAGGGGATGCAGGAACCTATGCTCAGAGTTAGGCACTTAAGAGACATATTTTTAAAGGTGTTTAGATGCTTAAAGATGCATGCAAACACTTTGTGTGGGATTTTTTACATCTCACAGACCTATCTCCCACTGTTTTCCAAAACCATTTCAGAGCCCATTAGGCACTTATTTGCATCTTTTGATGGATTCCAAAAAAAATAAAGTTCCAAAATGACTTCTGTGACCTCTGTCAGTAAAAGTGAGAAGAGAAACCAAGATTTTCCTTAACTTCATTCTGAAATCTCACCCGTGAGGCCAGCCTTTCTTTCCAAGCAGGGTGTCTGCAGCCACACGTGGCATTAAGAGGACACACCATGAACCACGGGCTGCTTGTGTGTCACAAGGGACAGCAGAAAGGGACATCCTCAGGATGACACTGTTTGCTCAAGACTTTTAAGATCTCCCCATGTGAAGCCCAGTTTTTAGGGCTGACTGGATGTGCAGTGAAAAAACCACTACAGTGAACTCGTCACAGACTCAAATCCTGCTTTAAGGCTGCACAATTAAGTCAACACCAACTCTGTGTCAGGAGATGCTAAAGGTAGGATTGCATCAGGAAGATTAATGTGCTGGGGTTGCAGGCTCTGTTGAATTTAGAGTGCTCATCTTATCAGGGAAAATGACAGTATATTCAAACATGTCTTTTCAAACTAGAGGAACAAGCAGCCTGGCACTTCAACTGTGCCCCTAAAGTCCAGAGGGACAAATTACAGAGAAAGAGGTGAGGCATTTACTCCAAACACTCACACCCAGCCACAGAACACACGTTGTCCTTAAGCAGGATCTACTGGTGATGTGAGAAACATAAACCAAACTGCACTTCATGTATCTGACTGAATGAAATCCTGTAGGTACAGGTAAAGGTGCCTTCACCTCCTGCACAAGTGGGACTGTCTCCCATTGAAAGAGAAGATCCGAACTGTGATGTCCCTGCTTGGTCCCCAGGGTGTACATGAGGTGAGAGGACTGGAGTGTTTGCTCCAGACTTCAGATCCTGTGAGACACAGGAATTCCCCACCCCGAAAACAGCCCTGCTCCACCACTCATCACACCCAGAAACACTGTCCTGCATCAGCTGGCTCCCTCTCACACTAACCTGCACCCCATCCAGGCTCTGCCCTGGCATCTTCTAATTCTTTCACGAGTCACAAATTCAGAAGAGCCTCATCTCTTTTTATTTTTGTTGGGTGGATCAACCCTGGGGCTCCTCCCTCCTCCCCTGTCACCAAACTGACAGCACACATCCCACTGCCATGTGGCTGGTTGGCAGGCCAGCTGCCTGCCTGCAGCTTGCTGGTCCCTGAGGAACTTCAATGTGCCTCTAGTTTGAAGAAATGTGATTGTTTGACCATTTTATCATGCTGCCTATGACTCCTGATGATAGCTGCATAGATAAATCTATTGGGTTTCTGTGTGCCTCAGTGTAGTGCTGAAGAAAGCTTGGCAATATAAAGGCTGACTGAGATTTCCCCGGGCTCAAGAAGCTGTGAGAAGGTCAATGAGGTCTCCTAAGGGGTCACAGGATGAAATGGTACCCAAGAGCATGCACAAAATAGATGTGTAAGGCTTAGCTATGCCTTCTGCAGTCAGAAAAGCAGCTTTAAAAGCACTTGGGAGGAAACAGTGCTCCCAAGATGTCAACTGATACCCTGCAGCTCCCCTGAGGAAGGAAGAAATAGTGAGTGCTGTCCCACAGGCCCATCCCATCTTTCAACTAATGGGCTCGTATGTTAATTGATGAAAATTTGGGCTGTCACTGTAAACAGTGATTAAAACAAGGCTCACTTTCTTCCATCTATTCTTCCAGGTCATTATGAGGAATGTCTCTGATGAATTCCATTTTTTTTTTAATATGCTTTCTTTGAGTCCATTTCACATGATGAAGTTGAGCATCAGCAATCCACTTCATTATTCTGGTGTTCACGAAGGGAAAAAAAACAAAATCAAATCAAAACCAAACCGATCTGGCCAAGCCAGAGCAGCCAACTTGGCTTTCTGTTGAACAGGTCAAATTAATGGGGTGAATAAACCAGGCATGGGTGGGTACACCAGTGAGCACACAGGCTCCTAACTCCCCACTCTTTTGCACATAATATCTGGTGGTATTTTCTGGGCACAGAGAGCACCTTTGCCTGCAGAGAGCGTGTCACTGAGAAGAGAATTCATGGCTGTGAAGGACTGTCCTAGAAGGAGAAAATGCAATTTAAGGAGGTGTCTCAATAAAAGGAGAGAATGGTTCTTTGCCCATGAAGTGCAGGGGAATGCTATAATTATATTTCCTTAGTTCATGAATAAAGTATAATCATTAGTGGCACCGTGATGATAAAAAGAACTCCACTCCATGCTTTATCTCTACTCCTAAGACAACTATGGAATCTTTGTTTTCAGCAACGCATTACTGAAAAGGAAAAAGTAAAAGCAAAATGACTACACAATATCTGTGCACAGGAAGGCTTCATATACACCTATGATGGGAAGCAAGGAGGATAAAGGAGACAATGCTTTGAAAAAAAGTGGTTTTTACTGGGAACAGATGCAGGCACATTTTTGTCAGAGGCAATGGCAGCTCCTCCCTATTCAATGTCTTTTAATTAGCCCTCTGCAGTTGGGAAACCTGAGAGCATTGTTGGTACTACCTCTGTTGATTAAAGATTCATATTTGGACTCGCTGGCCATGGGTCATTTGCTTTTTGGAAGCAGAGCAACAGAAAATTGTGTCTGAGATATCTGCAAAAAAAAAGTACTTAATGAAATGACTAACGTCTTCAGCCAAGTGTCTAGTTGATTACAGGGTCCAAACAGCAGAACAGCAATAAATCTGCCACAAAGAGAATTGTCAGTCAAGAAAAAAAAGGCATAAAACCAAACAGACAGGGAAGCGAGAGCTAAAAATGTGAAAATGCAAATCTCGTGTTATTTTTACTAGTCAGAGCTCTGATATTTGAGCACATATGCTAATTTGGTCAAGTGTGAGATCCCACCATCTCTATTTTACTGGGGAAGTGATGTTCCATTCTGCAATCATTTTAAATGTCGTGTATTTTCTCCAGGCAAAGATAGAAAAAAGCAAGGGAAAAAAAAAACAACAAACCAGCAACATTTTGCAGCATAAAAAAAGCCCAAAGCCTTCCCTTTTGCCATAAAACAGTGTATAAATAAAAACACAGTTGTTGTACATTTATGGTATTTCCACCAGAGACATTTCTGACTTTGCTCTGCCTAGAAAAGGAGTGATCAGGAGGTCAAATTTCTGGTTGGATGTCATGATGTTCCTCTTCCAACCCCTCGCTCCTCCGAGTAGGACGTTAAATACCCATTTAAAGCAAACCTGGTGCTATCCGCCCGCATAAAGAGCTTGGCAATCAGTCCCAAATGCCTTCTCTATCATTTGGATTCCCGCAAGGTTTTTTTTCTTTCTGGTACACAGGGCATCTTTGTTGACATTCCCAGCAGGCAAGTTGAAAGGAAGCCAAGCTTCGCATTCCGCCTCAGCCGCCCTCACACGCGTCGTGCCGCGGTTCAGCCGCGTGGCGGGAAGCTGGTGGGTGAGGGTTCGCCTGCCCAGGCAGCTCTGGGCTGTGTTTAATGCCTCTCAACGCAACACCACGCTGAGATTCTTCGGCCGTGTCCTCTGCCGCCCGCTCTGCTGCCCGCTCTGCCACCCACTCTTCCACCCCATCAGTCACCCCCAAAGCTGCCCTGCACACCCGCAGCTCCAGGGGGCTGGCGGGAACGTTTCAGCATCAGGCTCAAAAGGCCCGCCGCAAATACCGGCTTCCTCTGCCCGCCCTCAGCGGGCGTTAAGCTTCAGAGCAATCCCACACAGCTCTGTAGCGCCAACGCCATGGCACCGTTACACCCATTTTACAGAGGGGTAGGGGATGGGGTAGAGTGCTGGCACCCTCAAGTCAGGGTCAAAAGGGACTTTTGGTAGCTTGGCCAAGCGCAGGCCAGCGTGTGGAGGATGGCACCAGGTGATGCCTCCAGCCGGGAGACAAAACTGCCTGGCACCGTTGTCTGCCTTGGCATAGAGCTTAACATCAGCTACCCAGGCATAGGTATAGAAAGAGTATATTAATGCACACAGGATTTTACACTCTCTGTGAATCATACCCTACAAACTGTCTGCGCTTGCCAGGAGATTGAAATCCGATCGTCACACTCTTAAGAACATCATTAAGAGGCTTAAACAGAGACGCTGCTCTGTGTCTCCTTCAAAACTAACTTTGCCGGATTTTTGAGGCTGATGCAAAACTTTCAGCTGCAGTGCAGAACAATAAGCAATACATATTTTATAATGGCAGCACAAAAATAGCATGTAATATTTCTTTCCCGGGCCTTCTAGTGCTTCTCCTGCTTCAAGATCACAAGAGAAGAAAAAGCACAACTTATCTCGAGTGCCTTCCATTCAATGTTATTTATTTATTTATCTAGCTCATTTATTTTTCCTTTTTGTCCTCTGCAGCCCAGCTTCCTCACTAAAGGCTTCAGCACGTCTACTTTTCACAGTGGCTTTCCTGGGATATTTTACCTATTTCAACCATTCAACTGTTTATCTACCCCAGGAGTAAAAGGAGAAAAGCTCGACTCCCTCAGGATGATGCAATGTCTCTGCATGGCACTTCAACAGCATCCAAGCAATTAGAAATCACAGAGCCCATGCATGGACTGATCAGCATACTGCACAGAGATTTTTATTATTATGTAGCACATAATGAAAATGATTTGAAGGACCCCAAAGCATTAAACAGAAGGAAGGGTTGAATAATCAGGCGATTTTTTCATTTCTTTTTTTTTTTTTTTTCTTTTTTTGGACTGCAAGAGGCCAAAATGCTGTTTACTGGACATATGTCAAGCTAAAATGCACTAAAGTGGTGAATACATTTATTGATGCTCTTCCTTGCATATCAAATGCAACATACTCTGGGATCTGGCTGCAGCCAGAGCCAGGGCAGCAATTGCCACACAGCTGCCAGGCTGCTGCTGCTCAGTACTGGGGCATGACTGGCAATGCTTAAAAATATATACGGATTTTTCAGTGTACATTTGTTAGGAGAGCTCTTGGAGGTGGTTTTAAAATGGTCTTGCAGATTTCTCCCAGAGGCACCTCACCTCACAGGAGAGCTGCCCAGGTGCTGGCTCCTTCCCAGAGCTCAGAGAGGAGCTGGTCCCATGGCCCCACCAGTTTTCAAGGCTTCATCCCCGAGACTGCAGCTCATGAAAACTGCTTTAATTTGCTGTGCAAGACACTGCAATTTGATTCCTAATTCTCCTTGCAGGTTTTCTCCCCTGCAACTTTTATTACTAAGTTTTCAACAACAAAAAAAAATAATCACAAACATCACCTTTGCTTCTTTCTTACAATTCAAAGCACCAATTATAATATGACCTTCACCTGGCTTCCTGATGCCTCTAGTGCCCTCAACAGCACATTGAATTGTATGCTAACACCTTTAGGGCAAAACAAATGTCTCGTTTTATTTCCAAAAAAATACATCATTCCTATTTAAAAGCAACTAAGTTGTGTAAAGCAGTCTTTGCTACACTGGATGCTTTAAACCTAAACAGAGAAACACGAGAATTTACAAGGCTGATGACTGGGTTTGAAGAGTGATGGAAAAAATCCTCATGCTAGCTGTGTGACTAGAGAAGAAAATTCTCATTCTGCTCACATGCCAATTCGAGTGTCTGCAGGTATCTAACGTGTGAAGTTTATTTAAAGCACATGGAATAAAATAAATGCCTTTTTATGGTTTGCCTACACTCGATGTCCTTCACGTCTCCATAGGCTGTGCTAAAACAAAGCTTTGCTGACTGTTTCTCTCCCTCTGTAAACATTCGAGGCTGTCCTTCACCAGTGTTTTATCACCCTGTGCCTCACACTGCTGAGATTGTTTGCTCCTATCTTAAAGCCAGCAGAATAAGGAGAATTGTTCCCAAGAACCCCAGTGTTTCACTCCGGCCTCCAACAGGCAGTGGGAATACTGCAATGTCTGGCAGGTAGCACCTCGCTGCAGGTGCTCTCAGGGACCTTGCCACAAAAGAAGGCTTGGTCTGCTCCCAAACAGCTGCAGCACCAGAACATTTTTGGGAATACCTTTGTTAACAATGCTAGAAGCTACTTCTGAAAGTGCCAGGTGGACTCTGATTTATCAGTGAGAATAAATGGCTGATGGCTAGAGGAGAAGCGTGCTGCCATGAAGCACGTGAGAAGGAAGATAAGGTTTAGAAGTGACCTCCCTAAACCTAGTGAGAACAAAACCATGGCAAAGTAATTCCCCCTTGTAAAGATTCCCTCCACACGTGCAAAACCAGACTAGCCCTCACCACAAACTGCTCTGTGTCCTCAAACACGTGTGCTTCCCACTTCTGAGGAGCACATTCTGAACTGGCTGCACGCTCCAGGCTACTCCTGCTTGGTAAGCTCACTCCAGCTCCACAACAAAATCCAGTCTAGGTATTTAATGACATTTTAGGTGGATACTTCCAGGCTTTCCTTCAGGCATTGTTTGCACCTCCTCCACAGACAGAAACAAGGCAAGATGACCTCGTGTCATCCCGCCCGGTGTTGAAATGAGAGCCTGGCTCACAGGCATGGGTCTGAGACCTGAGCAAACCATTGCACGTGCAATTAGAGAGCAGTAAGCGACCCTCCAAGTGTTCAGGCTGTAGATGAAAGGAAATGGGGAAGGTGGGCTGTAGATGTAGATGATGGGGAAGGGACACCTGCCACCCTGCGGGGCCTGTGAGAGCTGAGGTCAGCCCTGCACGTCAGCTCCTATTGAGTTTTCCCTCAGGCTCATATTTAATGCATGGGCTGTATTTTTAATGGCTTAGATGTGTGAACAAATCGTGGCCTTTATGTTCCAACATGGATGTGTGAAGGAGCCTCCGACCTTCTGCAATGGCCACAGTTTTAATTTAACAGTTAGCGTCGAGTGGGAAGGAAGAGGTGAAGCATTCTATTAAGACATCTGATAATAAATGGGAAAGTGCTTTACATAAGTTATTCTCTCTGCTGATCTATTTAGCCAACACATGTAATTCTGAGCTACAAAGTTGTATTCTCGCTTTCGTAAACTGGCTTACATAAAACTCAGTAACAACAGTCTATTTATTGCTAAAACGCCAGTAGGAAATTGGAAAAGGTATAAATACAATTCATTGCTGGTGATCTCCTGCCCCCTGAAGGCACCGTAAGGCTCCAAATCTCACTCGGTTCACAGCATCATAAAACCAAAGCCATAAATGTCGCTCTTTTCTTGATTGCACATTAGGCCGATCGGCTTTTTATTGCGACTAAACAGGTCGTGGTGAAGGCACCACTCGCTTTACTGCCAGGGTATGACTTTGGCTAAACGTTGGGGCCAGGGAGAGATGAAAACTTCTTTTTAACTAACAAATGAGGGGATGGGAGAAGGGGCCAGAAAGGTGCAAAAGCGCGTCGCTCCCGAGGGCCCCGCGCTCGCTCTTTCCCGCCGTTAACGCCCCGCTGTGGGCAGATGATGATGTGTCAGTGCACATTAATATTAATAATATTAATATGCGTGACCATATTATCCCTTCTGTGCACTGCCACGGCCTGGGGGAGCCCAGGCTCTCCCAGCCACGGGGTTACACGACCGAGAGGTGGCTTCACCTCGGAGCACCCTGCAGAGCCTGAAGGGAGGAGCCCTGGGAGCAGAGCAGCGGGAGCCTGGGTTGTGGCAAGAGCACAACAATGCCCCGACAACCCCGGGCCTTGAAATGCAAATAAAGGGGTGTGCTTTACTCTGTGTGTGCCTCCTGCCTGCCTAGGACTGAAAACCAGAGCCACAGCCACCACACCTCGATGCCAGCCAAGCTGCCAGCCCAGGATTCACCCTGCTCCACGCTGGGAGTGCCATGTCAGCCCCCGAGCCAAGCAGAAGGAAGGCAGGTGAGGAGGAAGGACCTCCCCAACACCTTCAGGTAGTGACCCCAAAACTCTCCTCCAGCCTCTGTGCATGGGCAGCTCCTGCAGCTCCTCCCTTGCTCTCCAGCTGCAAGTCAGCTTTAGGTTTTCTCCCTGCTTTCCCAGCCCAGCCCTCCAGCCTTCTCTGCCATTACCACCCAACCCTCTATCTCTCCTGTCCACATGCTGATGATGGGGGGGTCAGCATCTTGACCATGGAAACCTATCAGGAAAATCTGGCTATTTTTAGCCAAACTTCTCATGTTACTGAAGCTTTCTTTTTGGTTTGGTTTTGTTTTCCCCAACTCTGATGTTGACAGACTAACAACTGTGAAGACAAATGACAGCTCTACACGCCTTACAAGCCTTCCTCCCCTCAAATCTCAGAGGAATCTGTGTCTTGCTCCTACAGGAGCATGGCACCATGATAAGACATGAAAACTCAAAGAATCTTAGAAGTTATTTTTGGCTTTTCACAAATCAATATCTCCTCTGAAGCAAGTGAAGCAGTCATTAAGCCAAATTCTGCTTTCATCGTCACAATTTCCAAGTAATTCCTTTGCAGTCTCTGAACATTTACACTCTGTCTGACAGAGTTTGTGCTCCCTCCTGACTCTGAAAGGCTCCACTGGCTACTGAGAAGTTACTCCATGTTTATGATACTGGGAGAGAACTTTTGTTTTCACTGACATCTCTGGCATAACTTTCACTGACCTCCATAACCCGAAAGTTCACCTTCTGAGATGAAAAACCAAGTTTGGATCAGCATCTGAAGAGTAAAATGAAAAAAAAAATCTCTGTTTTGTGCCTGTATTATCCCCTGGACACACAGAGAGTTTTGCTGCAATTGCAAAAGATAAAAAAAAAATCATTTTTTTTTTATTACAAAGCCAAATGTTAGAGATTCTAGTTTTTGGATAAGAGATGGATGTGTTGGATAGGGTCCCTAAAATGCTGACTTGGGTGAGCAGTACAGATGGAACACGATGTAAGTTTGCATTTATCTCAGAACATTTAGAGCCATGAGATACAGTCTACATAACAGACTTCCTTGATGCATACAGAAAATACAGCCAATTTCTTTGTGTAGGCTGAATTATTTACCAGAGTGTTCCAAAGTGTATTGGTGATAAAACACCATGAAGTATAAGTAACTCCAGACAATCTTGGCTTATGTTAAAAGAAGTTTGGGATCTTTTTTAAAATTTAAATTTATTTATTTATTACGGAATTTTATGAAGAAAATAAATCCTGAGGATCTGGAAAGGCAGGACTTGGTCAAATGAACATGAGCCTCTGCAGGGTTGCATTGACTCAGTGGATGGAAAGGTCAGATTCTCCAAATCATCATCCTAAGGGAGTTGGGAATCAGTCTCACTTCAAAATTAAATAAGCCATTTTGGCACAGGATGAAGGATGCAGAGATGGCAAGGAGACTTTGTGAATCTTACCTGAGAGAAATGGCTGCTTTTAACTAAAATCAAATAAAATGTATGTAGAGTAAAACAATTTCACCAGATGGCCAAACAAGCCATCATTTTTCCAAGCATTCCTTTCCTAGCCAAGCCACTAGTAGTGCATTCAGTTTAGAAATCCAGTGTGCTCATTCCTGCCTCCTACTCCTCCAAAAGATTGGGCCATAAGCTGCTCTTAGAGAAACACTAAACTTTATTTATGAAGATAAAATAAAGCCAACTCCTTATTCCATTATCTTCCCTTGCTCTTTCTGCAGACTCATTGCTCAGAAAGAAGGAAATCAAGCATTATTTGCTTTAATTTAAGTTCTTTTAGAAGTCAGTGGTGATATTCCTCTGGCTAAGGCTGGGCATAAAGTCTCTTTTTCACCTGGGCTAGTTTGAAGTTGAAGGTGCCCAGAGAGCCCTGCAATACCCAAGTATCTCGCCAGTGAGAAACCTGGGAACACTCACCTGGGCACCTCATTTTCTGACACCACTTCCACGACACCTAGACAAGGGTTGCAAATAAGCCTGAAGCTTTCACCTAAGCTGGAAGAGCTGGAACTTTGCTCTTATTTCTGCTGTGGACAGCAATTCAAGCCACACTTCTGAATTCTGCTGTTATCCCACTCCTGTGCCAGTTCACGTGGCATTTCTCTCCAAGGCCCAGATGAAGGAACACAGCCAGGTTTTCTGTTCAGCTTTCATGCCACACAGAGCTGGAATCAGCCTCATTTCTGGGCAGGCTCTGGAGGTAGGTGTGTTATCAGGCTGGGGCTAAGTGGCATGGGTGTCAGAGGGTATAAAGTGCTGGCTTGTTCTGCTGTGCAATGCAGAGGCTGCGTGCTGCAGCGCTGTGACTTTCCTCTGTAAGCCCTTGCCTGGACTGTTATTAGACATGCCTGCTAAGTTCCATGTGAAGATTTATGCAGCAGTAGCTTCACTTCATGCCTTAGGTATAATCTCAAGTTAAGCAGAAATGTCTCTGCAAGATTGCAGTTTTGGGAATAATTAGTTTCCCTTCCTGTGTTTATTTGAACCACGAGTCCAACGAGTACTTTTAAGGTTTATACACAGCCATGAACACCCCTGCTTCTGTCCAAGAGAAAGGAAAGTAGAAAACTGCAATATATCTCCTGTATAATGCACAGGACATTGCAGATGTTAAAGCAGCTCGTTGTTTCTGCATCTGGAACAAGTAGGTCACACATAGTTATTATACACACTGCTGAACACGAAGCAGCCAATACCCTTAGAATGTGTGTGAGCTTTCAAACTACCTTTTAGTACTTCAGAGTGGTACAGCATCTTGTTTGCAGATGCTCTGCTTGAGAGCAACTGATGGAAAGGGGGGAAGGGACCCAAAGCTGCCTGACCTAATTGCCGTGTGGATGGAGAAGCTGGCAAAATCATTAAGATTCTTTTATATGATTTTCTTTCTATACTATAATAAAGATAAATATTGATTGCCAGAGCAATATTGATTGTAGGGGGTCAGTGCAGATGGCAGCTGCATGATTTGCACAAATCTCTCCCATCTACAGAGCTGCTTATTTGCATGAGAATGCAGTTTCACCATCCCCACGTGTTGCAGAGCATTTGCCTGCCTTAGAGAAGTGCTGACCCACACCAAGTGTATCACAGAATGTCAGGAGTTGGAAGGGACCTGGAAAGACCATCCAGTCCAACCTCCTGGCCACAGCAGGATCACCTAGACCAGATCACACAAAAACAGATCCAGGTGGGTTTGGAATGTCTCCAGAGAAGGAGACTCCACAACCCTCCTTGGGCAGCCTGTGCCAGGCTCTGTCACTCTCACTGGGAAAAAGTTTTTCCTGGTGTTTTCCCCAAACCTCTTGTGCCCCAACTGACTCCCATTGCCTCTTGTCCTGTCACTGGATGACAATGAGCAGAGTCTGGCTCCATCCTCCTGACACTGCCCTGAATATACTGATAGTCATGGATGAGGTGCCCCCTCAGTCTCCTCTTCCCTAGGCTAAAGAGCCCCAGCATCTCAGCCTCTCCTCAGCAGGGAGATGCTCCACTCCCTGCAGCATCTTGGTGGGCCAGTAGCTCTCTGTCCTTCAATCCCTGACCAGCAGTAAATCAAGAAACAAAGGACTGAAACAGTTAATCTGAATACATTCTGTTTGTCTTGTTGCTAAGTGGAGTTTATTGTCCCAGCCACAAAGAAGTGAAGGAGATGAGGGACCTGCTGTAATTCTGCTGCAACATTCCCAAGCTTGGGAATAACACCCAAGCAGAGCATGCCTGAGGCCAAAGCTCCTTCCTTCACCCACTGACCTAGACAGTGAACATTCCAAACTCCTTCATTCAGGTCTGCATGCCTTCCTCCAAGCTTTGGGTCATCGGGGACACAATCTCCTCACACTGTGGCTTCAGCATCTTCTCCTAAGATGAACCTGCCCAGTGGGATCCTCGTCCACTTGCACAATGTGGAACGGGCCCTTCCAGCAGGCCAGGAAGGAGGGGGAGAGTTGCCAACCACAGCATGGTGCCTGTGGCAGAGCATGAACCCAAGCTCAGCCTAGGAGAGTGTGGGACACACACTTGGGGTGTGTGGGACAGAGCTGTGGAAAGCAGACCAGGTACTGACACCCCTTTTTTTCTCACTCTTACAAAGCCCGTTCAAGGTCAGGTACCTCCTGCCAGGGATACAGCTGCCTCTCTCCTCCACCTGACACCTCCAGGAGGGAGGGAGGGGAATGCAGAGGAGCCATCTGCAGTGATGGCCTCCTCACCTCCTCGGACACTGCCAGGCTGCAGGGAAGGGAGGAAAGAAAGCAAGAACTCTCTCTCCTGAGCACGTTCTGTCTTACAGCCAGCAGACTGCATCTTATTCTGGGCAGTGCTGCACAGGGAGACTGCTGCTGGCTGCCCTGCTGATATTGAAATTCAAGGGAAAAACATGCATATTTAACCCCAATTCATCACTTTGATTTTGATTAACTCTACAAGTCAGAGGTTTGCAGGCTTTAAACTTGTTTTAAGAAAATACTCCTGTCTTTTCTTCCCGGACTTTTCCACCAGGAAATTCAACAGAAGGGCTTTTCCTGTTATTTATCTCCTTCCACTCACTCAAGACACATGGTGGAGCTTTGAAACAGTTTCCCAGCATCCATCCAGACCACGGCTTGGCCAGTGTAGAGAGTGACCCACAGGGAGGAGATTGACACTGGACTCCAGGTTTCTGCCATGGTCATGAACTGACACTAAACCACTTTAGCAGATGAGCAGACACTCCATTTGGTGAGTCCTATTTAGACACAGTGAGTGAGTCTCCCAGAGATGCTTTTTTGGAAGATCTCAGGCTGAGAATGTTCTGCTTCATTCTTCGTTTCCTTTGAAGTACATCTCTCGGGGTGTGATGTTGAGTAGCCCTGTCTTACTAAATCAATTATTCCTTAGCCAGCTCAGAAAGAAACCCCAAAGTAAGCAACACCGAGTGTCTGATTTACCAATAGATTGCAATCCAGTGCTAAAGAGCAGAGCCACTGCCCTGCTTTAAATATTCATGAAGCCCACTGGTGCAAAATGCATTAAAGGTGGGAATAATGCCAGTAATACCCGATCCTCTTAGTGACAAGAAGCTTTCACATATTAAAGTAGCAAGATGTTAAAGACTTTCAACTGAGCAGTCTTTGTTTTTAACCTAGAGAAAGAGAGTCACTAATGGAATGCCAAATTGCATTCCCTCTGCAGAAGAGGATAATGATACACGTGTGCTTCACCACGCTGCAGAAAACCTGTTATTACAGTGGATTCTTCACTGCCTTTTCTTCCTGCTTCCCAGAAAAATGTTCACATACAGATCTCACCCCTTTGTGTACTCTTCTCTCAAAATCCTAGGAGCCTGACCATTAACAGATTGGGTTTGGGCAAATAAGAAGATTGAAAACTAATGGTGAGACAGTACAATAACACAATTTAGCAGAGCGACAACAGGCAACGAATGACCGAAGAGAAAAAAAAAAGAGAAAGAGTTAAACCAGAGACAAGGGACTGCAAAATAACAGACTGTAGCAATGCAAAATAATGTTAATTGTCACTTTAAATCAGCAGCAGCCCAACCACATCTGCTATCACACCTGTGCTCTCTTCTCTGATCTCCTCTGGCACCCTAGAAATATTAGGCGAGCAGCCAGGCTCCTATCTCCAGCTCTCTGTGGCCTGGTTTTGCAACCAGCTCGCATCCCTCCTACCTTGGAATGGATCAGGCACTGACCCTGCACCCTCAAAGCATTTCTGGTTGACAGGGGACCCTGCTGATGCCCGTCACCCTGTAACAACAGGTCCTGGGGATGCCGGGACCCACCGACCCCATTTGGATTTTACAAACCTCCTCGGTCAGGTGAGACAGCTAAAGGAGCCCTGCTGACACCTGAGAGTGGATCCACAGAAAAACAGGGATCAAACAACACACTGATTATTGTTTTTTTCCCCCCACTTAACTGAAGGCTATTTTCTGCACGCCAGCTCTTGGCAGGGGGGAGAGGGGGAATACGTCGAGCTGGTGCCAAACGTGGAAATTCAATTAATGTACATTTGGAAGAGGGTGGCTCCCCTATCCACAGCCTGCTTTTATTCCAGAAATGAGAAGAACAAAGAGCTAACCCCCAGAAGGCTCATCTCGTGGAAAGAGCTTTATCCAAGACTAATCAGGGGGCAGGGACAGCAAACGGGGCTCCGTTCCACCACGTGAAGTGGGTTTACTTCAAAGCAGACACTTAACAGGCTTTACATGGTCTTTGTACTTTGGGGTGGAAAGCAGCTTTTCCTGCTTTTCCACAGTTTGTCTGCTAGCATCTTCCCATTAAACACCCTTCCCTGTGTGTACTTCCCCTGCAGGAAGACCTCCTGGCAGTAAAGACTGAGAATTCCCTCTCCTGCAGTCATTACTGCTCCACCTAAGCCAAGTTGTTTCAAAGGAGAGGAATCAGAAGGAAAAAAAGCTGCAGAGGGAACATTACTGGGATAGGTTGGATCAGGCTATTTTAGCAAGCTATTTCTGGAAAAAAAAAAAAAAATAAACACTGCTACTCAGTGCTTGTGATTAATAATGTTATCTTGTAGCTAATTTTATTCCTTGCCCCTCTCTTCTCCTGCCTTCCAATTTGGAAGTGCACTTAATTATGAAAACATGAGCACTAGACTGTGAATTTTGATATATTAATTTTCCCATGGTTTTGTTTCGACACTGCACCACCAAAACTCTCAAGGACAAGCAGTCAAGGAGGCAGTGAAAAGCCTGGCACTCGGGGTAATCTTCTCAAGCAAAGTCAAAAACCAAGCAATTCCTGCTGTACAAAATTCATGACATTACTGCAACCTGCTTAGTGCTTTTTAAGGATGAGAACCAGAGGTCATGAAAAGCCTGGCAAGACAAAACCCAGAGCAAGCACAAATGGATGACCATGACCATATTCCTGAGCTTCTTCAGCATGTCCATAATTTCATGCCTTGCCTGGATCAGGTCACTGGCCAACTCTGGGCACAGTTCTCCTGTTTGCCATTCATTCATTGACTGCTCTCTGCTCCATTCCTACAGGTCAAGTTCAGGGAATATTGTTTTACTGACATCTCACTGCTCCACTCCAAAAAAAAAAAGAAGAAAAAAAGAATCTGAGTATATAATTTCCCTTCATCTTATGTGGTTAATGTTTAAAAGAATAAAAAAATGCTGAATGCTTTTGAAACCTCTTAAAAAAACCCCAAAAACCAAAAAAACAATTTCCATTGAGAAAATGTCTAAATGTACACTCTAATTATTTCAAACATTTGAGGACTAGGGCTTCAACTCTGGCAAAAGGAGAGACAGATTTCCCAGTGTTTCTAATGCCACACATGAATTAAGATGATGATAAAACTAATGATACTTTTTAACTGGAAAAGCTTTAGGTCAATTATTTTTCCCAATTCTATTTTTAACAAAGTACAAAGCTGTAAAAGCCCAGATGGAATAACATAAGTTATAACAGCAACAAAATGGATAACTGTGTTTCTAGACTGTGCCTAAATTGTTCATGTTCCAAAATTAAAACCCAGACTGTTTTATCCTTTTTTTTTTTTTTTTTTTTTCCCAAAGTAATAACCACCTCAATCACTGTGTGATGAATCTCTGGGTGCAGAAAATTGAATATCTAATATTTGTAATGCTTTGGAAACCACAGTACCTTTAAATAATACAACAGTCATTAAAATAGAAGAGTAGAGACTAAATTACTGTACCAAACATCCTCTGCATCTTCGTCACACTCTGCCCCAAACTGGCAAATGTCACAGGTCGATGTCTCTTTTTGACTGGTCTCACCTGAGCCTTCATTGACTGTTTGATGGAAAGCAGAAGAACACATGTTAGTACAGGGAGCAGCAAAGGGGGGTACTTCTTACTCTGGAAATACCTATTCATCTCATCAGCACCCTCAGCTTTGCTCACATGGCCAATGACAGGGGTTTTGAATGGGGCCAACACAGAATTCATAGAATCACAGAGTGGCAGGGGTTGGAAGGGACCTCTGGAGAGCATCTAGTCCAACCCCCTGCCAGAGCAGGGTCAAAAAACCCAAAAATGTTTTGAAATCACCTGCAATCTAGTCTGTTCCAAAGGCAAAACATTCTTTTCTTCAGAGGTACAACTATGAGGCCCAAGGACTAGCTACCTCTGGCAGGAAAGATTTAGTGCTATCCAGAGGAGGGGACAATCTCCAACAGAGGTGACATTTGAAACCCAGGGAAGTCAACACCAGAGTCTGCAATTCTGTAAGGTCTGTACCTGGCCCTTAAGTCAAAAACATGAATGGGCTAAGGGGAAAATCAAAATAAAATTGTCAGAGGATGGAAAAAAAAATATTGATGGCTAAGTACCGAGAGAGAGAGAGACAACTAAGATAGGCACCAAGAAGAAGGTTTATTAAAATACCCAAAAGAGACATGATCTGCATTTATATTAAAGTGTTTCAGCACCTTTTGATCTCTTTCAATGGGTGCTGCTATCTAGCAACACTGTCTACCTGGTGATCTCCTTCTGTCAGCTACAGAATGATTAAACCAACCCAGCTCTGAAGTGTCAGCCAGCTCTGACTCCTGCTGTTCCCTGCATGCACAGCCTCTGCAGCATCCTCCTTTCATTTGGAGTCAGGGCTGCACATTTGAGTCCTGCCTGGCAAAGCTGGTGGACCTGCTGAAGTGTTTTGGTGGCCTCAGTGATGCTGAGGGGACAGTCACCTGCCTGGTGTTGCACATCCCTGCACAAGGTGTCCCAGAGGCATCTGGGTCCCAGTGGAATTCCACTTGGAATAGGCTGGGTTTGTTATTTGCTCAAGAAAAGACAACAGTCCTGAGGTTTCACAAAGCTTTTAGAGGAGAAAGGGATTTTGCCCCTAGAAAAGCCTGACCCCCAATGTTTTTTCCTCAACAAATTTGCTTTCTTTGCCTGGACAAGTTATTTAACCTCTCACGTTTCCCTCTGTGTAAATGGGAATAATACCACTTTCTACCAACAGAGAATAGGGAAACAAGTATATTAAAATATCATTATAATCTTAGATACTACACTGATAGACACCACAGAAATACCTAAGGTAGTTGTTTTGTCTCAGATGTTTTTCCTGAGCTCGAAGAAGTGTTGGTATGAGCTCTGCTGCAGTCATTTATCAGTTGTGATTGAATTTAGACTCCATTAAATAGAAAAAAATACACTTATGATGAGCATTCTGATGATCCCAAAACACAAGGTGGGGTTTTTTTTTCCCTGTATGTAGAAGTCTGCTCACCTTAACCTCCAAAAAAATTAATGTACAAAAAAACAACTGAAAATCTCAGGAGTTTTTCAGTTGTTTTGCACATGAACCCTTGTTGGGTTTTGTAGGGAGGGTCTGAGCTGCATGGTTTTTTATTTCCTGAATATTAGGACATGTAAGAAAAGATTTTATGAAAAAGGCAATGGGACCCAAGAGCAGAAACCTTCTTATGACAGCACCCCTCACCCAGGAATATGACAATTCCTGTAGTTCAGGAAGGTGAGGATATATTTCTTACGGAAAAAAGAATAATTTCTCTATTTTGTTGTTCTGCAAAAAAATCTCTATCAATTACAAACATACACCCTATTCTTTTTTCCTCTCTGTAAGGTTTCTATTTATAGCTGCCCAGCAGGGGTGGTTTGACCAGGGAATTCACATGGTTCCATATCATAAGCTGAGTAAAATAGCTACTTGAGACATTAAAGGGAGGTGTTTGAAAGATGAGCATGTTGAAGAGAAGGAACTGATTTAGAGAGGAGCAGCCACACCAGGGGACAATGCAGCTGTTCATTTCTACTGGAAAATAATGGGTAACTCCTTCCTCTTTTCCTGACAAACCCAGCATTCCACAGCCAATGTGCACCATGTCATTAAATGGCTAAACATGCAGCTGTCTTGATCAAAAGAAAATAGTTTACCTCTCACTCTCTTTTTTTTTTTCTGGTGTTAGCAACTGCAGATAATATTATACTTCACATTTCCTTTGAGGTCTGTTTTCTCTCCCTGCACAAACACACTGGCATGTGCACCCACACCCAGGAATGACACATCCAAGGGCTCCTTTTCTCCATGCTGTGAAGGTAAGTGCTTTGATAAATCTGGACATCTCAGAAAGAGTTATTTTCCCAATATTTCCTGCTGCTTTTCAGCTTGAGAACTAGTGGATGCTCATTTTCTAAGGTGACTCTTTTCCCCCCTTTTTTTTTTTCCTCCTCACTGCACTTGCTTTCATATCTCAATCAAAAAAAAAAAAAAAAAAAAGTGCTAGCAAAAATACTCTCATTTCTAGATTGCTCTTTGAAAAATGAAATGAGTATCATTGTCTTTTCCCTGCACACGCTCCACAGTTATCAGGTTAGCAATGGTTTAAGTTGAAACAGCAAGACCCTGCAGAACACAGCATGGCCCTGGGGAGGCCAATAGCTGAAGCCCACTCCTTATGACTGACACGACTGAGAAATGCTAAGCTCCAGGTTCCTATTTGTATTAGCAAGATTAGCAACTCCCAGGCTTCAAGGGAATGTGCTAACGTGGGTTAGAAGGTCACTAACTTTATCTGAAAGTCACTTCAGAGACTACCTCAATCTCCTAAGCAATATCAATTCCTGAGCTGGGAAAGCACTACAGACAATTTACAGAGTCAATGGACTCTGGGAACCACAACAGCTCCTGTTTTAATCATCTGGTCCTGTCCTGGTGTTCTCACTGCACTCAGATCAAGTAGGCATCATTTCAAGAAGATCTGCGTTGCTTGCAAGCCCCACAAGAAATAAACCTTTTTTGAGACATTTTCCTTTGTTTCCAGAGCTGAAAAAAACATCTTCACTAGGTTGATCTGAATCTGTGCTTACCTCCAAAAAATCCCAGTAGAAAACTAAAAGCAGTCCCCCTGCTATAGATGCCACTGTTTTCTCTTTACACTCCAACGTCCTTGAGTCAAGAGTCTTCTGGAGGTGCTACCAACCCAACAAATCATGCTGTGGCTTTATCCACACAGCTTCCCAGACCCATCTCTGCTAGGAGTTGGTGACTGGCAGGCTGACTGGTGAAGCAAATGGGCACCAAAACCTCTGGAGAACTCTTGCTCGGTGTCTTTGCAAGACTCCTGACCAGCGTCAGAGGCAGGGGAGAAATAAAATCTTGGCACTTTCCAGCAAAGCAGCTGTAGTGAGATGGTCAGGAATGTGCACAGTAGCCCACAGTCTTGCCAAGTGCCAACTTGCCTAGTGGACTATAAGGTGGAAGCGGCAAGACCCATGGGGTGGGGACAATTAGATGGCAGCACCAACTAAACACTGACCACTCAATCTCTCTTTGCTCTGAAGGCAACAGGGCAAACTCAAGAGCCTCAAGAGTCTCAGTTCAGCCCTTTGTAGGACTACTGACTGTAACAACACTGTAATCATCCTTATTTGCATTTTTGGAATGGAAGACAATGTTCAAATTAAAATGTGGAGGACTGGGAGGAGAATGTTCTTCAGAGGAGCTGAGGTGATCTCCTCACGTATCTCAGTCCTGCTCTGGGCAGTTGACAAGGCAAAGACAAAGTTGACAAGACAAAGTGAAAAACAGAGAGAAACCAGAGCAGAGAATCCAGCAAAATTTACTAAATGTGTCAGAACAAACACTGCCTGCACCTCTACCAAAAGGCTAAAAACATCTCGTAAACTTTACCAATAAAAGCCCAGATGCTGCAAGCGACTTCACTCTAATCAATAAGCCTTTTTTTTTTTTTTTTTCTGCAAGCATTAGCTCAGTCAAAACCTGCAAAGTGAGAAAAATGAAGGGTGTGAAACAGGGTTCAACTCCTGAATGACTCTGCTCTGGAAGTCTGGCAGAGGCTCAGAAGGGCATTATGGTCAAAATGAAAAGCAAATGGCCTACTGTAGCAGTAATAAATCCAAACAGTGACATGCCTGGCTCTGCTTGCCTTCTGCCCCCTGGCTCCATCTCAAGAGATACAAACCTGCTCTCTCAGGCACAGCCAAACACAGTGGGGAAATTACTTGCCACACAAGAAAACCTCCTTCTCCACCCAGCTCGGGACCTGACTCAGAACTTCTCAAGGAGACCCCCAAATAACCTCCTTCAAGCCAAAAGGCCTTTGATTGGTTCCTTCATACCACCATGGTCTAGAAACCAGAGCATGTTTCCCCAGTGATTCTATCAGGCCCTGCCTCGGGTACCTCCAACATTGCTATTCTCAGCCATATGCTGGAAAAGGTTAACAGGATGAGTGCAGCATGATGCAAATATCTAACAGGGTTTTTGGGGAGAAATTAGATGTAGCCAGCCAGCTCAGATTGCTGATAAAATATGCTCTTATCTTCTTGCTAAAGACTGTGTAGATACAGCCTGGCAATGCTTTGATGCCAGTCAGACTCAATTTGCAGTGTTTTCCTTTCCCAGCTCTCATGCTTCCACTGTGACTCTCAGGTTATATTTGTTCTTAAAATCACAGCCAATGGATTATCTAAAGGTATAATGTTCTCATTTCCTATGTATATTTGTTTTGGAAGGGATGTCTAAGCTTTAGGGCTGTGGAGAAAAAGCTTGTGAATATCATAAATACCAGAAACGATCAAGTTTATATTATTTTTTGCAGGGCTGATGAATGGTTTTCAGTCCTGGGCAGTGCTGAGTTTATGGCAGAGAGGGAAAGTGCACCTCTGGAATAGCTCACCCTGGATCTGGTCCTGGGTGATCTGCTCTGGGGGATCCTGCTCTGGCAGGGGGGTTGGACTGGGTGATCTTTCCAGGTCCCTTCCATTCTCTGATCTGCCTGACTGCAGTGCTCTCCCTTTGGTGGGCAGAACTGGAGGTGTCTGAGTACACCCAGCTCTGAAGCCAGGACACGACCCCCTCAAGGCCTCTGCAGGGTCTTGCTTGTATTTCTGTAACAGATTCAATTCTTACTCAAAGTTTATTTATTCTAAATAAACACCATTTGCTTGTTTCTGTCTCATGCATATCCCTGCAGTTCCCACAGTGCATCTGCTAAAAAATTAACTACGATTCGTCGAGGCCAGTTCCTCTTAGCAAACATCTCTGACAGCATTTCAAAAGGAATGGCTCATTGAATAAAACCCAATTGTAGGCTTTCTGAATGCTGACATGGAACAGCTGTGTTGATTGCACCCTTGTGCAGTCCCCCCTGCAAAAAATCTGATGTTTGCCTGGTGGTATGGGATGCCAACCTCTCGGATTGATGAAGGTGCACGATGACCAGCAGTGACAGTGTCTGCCAGCCTGAGGAAAGGGGAGGCTCGTTTCATTTTGCCAAGAGCTTCCCCTCCTGAACAGCTTTGAGGGGAAAGCCAAGCAGCACGTGGGGACTGTTCATCTCGGCCTTGTGTTAATTTCATTTTCAAGAGAAATCACTTCCTTGCAGGAGAATTTTCAAGGAAGAGCTACAGCTTGTTGTCTAAACACTCCTGCGATGCTGCCAAAGCTTTCGTGGCATCAGTCCCTGCTCTCGTGTATTCCAACATGCACAACAGAGCAAACAAAACTACTGAGTGGCCTTGCCCACAGCTGGATGGATGCAGCCCACGTGGCACCAAGCAAGGCTGCTCTTAAAGGGCCTGCAAAGACACTGCCGTGCTCCTAATTGCAAGGACCACAAGGTTTTTCAGGTTCAAGGAGAAACAGAAAAGAAAAAAAAAAAAAAAGATGATGTATAATTCTCTGCAACAGGCTGCCCAGGAGGGTTGTGGAGTCTCCATCTCTGGAGACACTTAAGACCCGCCTGGATCTGTTCCTGGCTGACTTGGTCTAGGTGATCCTGCTCAGGCAGGGGGGGTTGGACTAGATGATCTTCTAGCTCCCTTCCAGCCCCTAATTTCTGTGATTTCTGTGATTTCTGTGAATTCCTCCCTCAGGTTGGCTTGCCCGGCCACGTGGATGTTAAAGCCCAGAGCTGTGTCCATGGAGATGGGAAGCTGCATTCCAGGAAAGTCCCCAGGATCATCATGCTTTTCCTGTTGCCAGAAAAGCAGCCATCAAAGATGGGAGGAGAGAGTCAAGTGTGAGCTGCCTGGAGCCTGCTGCCTCTGTGTGCCAGAATGGAAGGGAGGAGGCCAGGCTTGAAACCCTCTTCATCCCTTCTCTGGACTGACCCTCTCTGTGTGGACCTGCAAAGAGCCCCAAAAACCTCTGAAAAGCAGGGGCTGGTTCAGGCCCCTCCTCTTCCCCTGGTATTGTCTAGGAAGAAGCTGCATCCCACACTGCCAGACACCTTCTGCTTGATGCACAAAACACAGGACAAGCAAACAGATAATCAATCTGATGGTCAGAAAATATGGATTATACACATGCTATAACATTGCACTTAGAACAAATTCTGCCAGGAAAAGATCACATTAGATACAGCTTCAGCTGCAGGAATATGAGTCAGCAGCACCTTCCTCTGCAGGGGAGGATGCTACAGTGGGACATAAACCACTGAAATTACCTGTCTGTGCCTTCCCTGACCTCTGTCAAGAATTAACACCCCACCTGAGGTCCTAAACACTTCTATTCATTCTAGTCAGAGAGGAACCCGTGCCACAGAATTCAGGGAAATTCAGTGGGGAAAGGTAAGGAAGGATTCAACAAAGGATGTCCCAAAAGGATAATGTGACTTTCCAGGGCTTTCTGCACTCAAAAGGTGCTTTTGCCAGCTTCCTACCTGGTGGAAAGATGAACAGAAGAGTGGAATGAGAACCCTTACAGCTTACTCATCTTTCAGGAAACAAAATGAAAGGAACAAAGAGAAAACCTTAAAAATCTGTCTAGCACCCACTTGGTGTCTACTTCAGTTTTAAGGTCTTTGTCACTTTGCTATTGATTTAAGTCTGTGTATCCTTTTGAATATTAGTATGGCTAGCAAGATAGCAACATCGTACAGAAAAGTGTTCTTTATTCCAGAACAGATGAAACTCCCAGTGGTAAAAGAAGATTTAGGTATCTCTGAAGATTTCTTATCGCTGTGCAACATAACTCTCTAATGGTTCAGTGCCTTGGAGGGTCATCTGAGATCACTTAGCACATAAATCAAATAGGTGGCAGGCTATAAGAGTGGAAGCCTATAGCAATTTCATGTCTTTGCTCTCAGACATCAAATTTATCTTTTAGGCAGACTATAGAGCAGATAATATGCCACTCCATTTAAGCCACTGAAGAAACCCAAATCTGGGTATTAACCAATTTTAGGAAGCTGCTCTTAGTCTTCACTGCACCACAATTATCTTGGGAAATGCCTGGTTTAAAATCCAAAAATATGGACCACAGGCACTGGCCCTGGTGCTGGTTTACACTAAGGCTCCTGTAAATCACTCTGGCAATGGAAGGGTGTGCCACAGAGAGGGCAAGTCCAATTTGTGCCCCATATACATCATCGGGGTGGTGTAAAGTGGCCCTGCTGTAAAAATGACTTGGGTCTACCCCTGACTGAACTGAACAAGAGGAGCTCAGATTTCTCCTCCCACTTGCTTTTCTTCCATGTCATGCTCGTGTCTGTTCATTCCTGTGCTGCTGATGCTCATAACTGAAGAGCTGCAGGTGCCCCAGAGCTTCAAAGTCCAGAAGAAGCCTCAGAAGGCAGCAGCTTGGTCAGTGACCAAATGTGGCAGTCAGAAACCATGTCCCAGCTACTGGGAGCCAGGACAGTTGGCTCCTTACCTGCCTCTTCCTCCACCAGCCTGCAAGGGGCAATCCCCAAGACTCCTTCACACCTCCTTCCCCAGAAGAATTTGGTATTTCTGCAGCCCTGCTCCCTGATCTGCAATTGTCACTGCTGAGCTGATGCTGAAAACTTGTACAACCAGTCCTCATCCCTCTGATCCTCCCTCTAGAAGTCAGAATTGCCATTTAACTATGACAAAAAAAAGAGGAAAATCAGTTCCAGAGCTGGTTGTGAACATACCCCTCCTGACACACAGAAAGGTGTTTCTGCCTTCCCAAGCCTGGAGCTTGGCAGTCTCAGGGACTCTGCTGTAGCTCAGGGTGCAGGAGCATAGGAACTTGCTAGAAGCTGAGGACAGCTTTGAAATCTCTAAGTCCTGCAGGAGGAGATGCAATATTTATGCAACGCAGATAATATCTTTTATATAAACCCTATACTCTGACCAGCACAGAAGCTTTCTGCATCAGTTAATTGCATCAAAATGTTCAGCAGTAAGATGACCTTTCAGGAGAAATGGGAAAATACCAGTCGAACTATTTTCACTACTAGTGGATGGGTTGAGGCATTGCCTGAGTAGCACCCTTCCTGGTTTCTTGGACCCCTTGGTTTATGGTTTATGTGGTGGAATCGTGTCCATGGCATAAAGCCCATGACAGATCTTGGCAGCCCTGCTGTCAGCCTAAGCAGAAAGGCAAGGGAGTTCCTGAGTAGCACAGCCACTCCTGCAAGGGAGGTGAAGATTTAGGAGAAGGAGCCTCCACGGGCCAAGTCTGTGGATAAACTGAGGATCTGGTTTTGTGCTGTCACCCAAAATTTACATTACTGTGGAGGGAAAAAAAAACCAACCTCCCAGACCTCCACTACCAGGAAAAACAGGTTGAGTGCAACACTGAAAACTCAGCCTTGACACGAGCAGTGGAGAAGGGTGGATTGAGATCCATTTCCACCATGATGATGTTGCCCTTCTGAGCATCACTTTACAGATGTGTTGATGATATGGGGGGAGCCATATGGCACAAAAGGTTTAAACATTTAATCTCACTTAGCTTCCATACTCTGCCTATGCAGCAAATTGGAAGCCTGGCTGGAAAATGTCAGATTTCATTCTCACTTAGTCGTTATTAACCTTTCTGATCTTGCTCAGAGTTTTGTCCCCTGCAGAGTGGTTTGGGGCAGGAGGGCTGTGAAAGGTCTTTTTTTTTGCTTTGGCCAAGGTGCTGGAACTGCTGAGCCAGAGCTCTCTGAGGGCTCTCCTGCCTGGGGGGGCAGTGCACCGTGCTCCACACCCTCTCCTGAGCTTGGGAAGTGTAGAAGGGACTATAGGGAGTGGAAGACCTGAGGGACTCCCCCTCCTCTCCTCCTGCCAACTGAGCTTCCTTGCATTGCTCACATGGGTGCAGTTCAGAGCAGCCTTACACCAGCAGACAGGCACAAAGCAAAGAGCTGATATGGATCCCACTTTGCAAATACTCTCTTTCTCATTAATATTGATTCCCACACACAAACACTTTAGCTATATTCACTGATTGCATTACCATTGCAGAAGTGTAATTAACAAATTAAAAGGGAGGATTGTGATTCGGTTTAATTTGGGGAAAAAATCTTTAAATTAAAAAAAAAAAAAAAGAAAAAAAAAAGAAGAAAGTCTGATGTTTGAGGATCATTCTCCTCTGCTGTTCCATTTTAATGCCTTGGACATGCTCGAAGAGAAATGCTTTCAGCAAAATAAACATGTCCTGAGTACACTGCAGCAGTGGCACACAGGGTACTTGAAGCACCAACCAGCCAAAAAAACCCAATCAAACCAAAGAAATCCCAACAGATGCTAAACCAGATACTAGGTTGCAAATGAAGGTGGATCATGGTGGAGAGAGGAAAGGGGGAGATGCCAGCTGGAAGCTGCTCAAACTGATCTGAGAGTGCCAGCTTTTTCACAAAAACTTAGGAAAAGCAACACAGAACACGCATGCCATCAGCCCAGGTGAAAGCCAACACCACAAATATTTGTGGAAGGAGAGGAGAGAGAAAATCTCCCCTAACTGCTGCCCTTCCAGATACTTGTATGATCAAATAAACCAGCTCCACTAAGTAAATCAATGTTTGCAAGAGAAGTGAAAGCTCCTGAGCCAAAGTTTGGCTGCCTTTCTGGCCAGAAACCAGCTGAGCACACCTGGAAGAATGGCTGCAAAATGAGATCTACTTCCCCTCCCATCTCCTGCAAAAAAAAAAAAACAACCCACCTTTCAGGTGATCTAATATTATGAGAAACCATAATCATTAAGGATTGATCATGCTAATATAATTTTCTGGATGGCTTATTAACCTACTAAGACATGTTTTTCTCTACTTCCCTTCATTAGCGACAGCAATAATTAGGTAAGGACAGAGTAGCAAAATTGATCATATGCTACTGCCGAAGGGGACAGAGAATGTATCATGGACATTTAGCATAATGTTCTCCAAACTCCAGATGCATTAATTATATTTAGTAACACAGCTATTTTCTGCCTTTGATAGAAGGAATCCATTAATGGAGGTACTCTATAGCAGGAGCTTATTTTTTCTCTTATTCTCAAATGGAATTTTCTTTTCTCTTTATAGTTCACAATACAAAAAGAGACAAGTAAACATTGCTGTCTCAAGTATCTGTGGACACCACACCCCCCTCCTTATTCCAGCCTCAGCTACCAGTCTCCTCACTACAGCAGCATTTTAAAAGCAGGATGGCTGCAGAGCTCTGGCTGGCAAGTGGAGAACTGAGCTACAGTGTCACCTCCCTCAACATATTGATAGCCATGGATGAGCTCCCTCCTCAGTCTCCTCTTCTCCAGGTTAGAGTCCCAGCTCCTCAGCCTCTCCTCAGCAGGGAGATGCTCCACTCCCTGCAGCATCTTGGTGGCCCTGTGCTGGACTCTCTCCAGCAGCTCTCTGTCCTTCTGGAGCTGGGTGCCCAGCACTGGACACCAGGATTCCAGGTGGGGCAGAGTAGAGGGGCTGGAGAACCTCCCTCCACCTGCTGGCCAGGCTCTTCCTAATGCCCCCCAGGATGCCAGTGGCCTTCTTGGCCAATGCCAGGGCATTGTTGGCACCGTCCACCAGGACTCCAGGTCCTGTTTTGCTGGGGGCTGCTGGCTTCACCTTGCAGCTCCACCAGACCTGCAGCATTCACCTTCCCTCCTCACTCCCCTGGTGAGCGAGCAGGAGAAGGGCCCAAAGGCTTTGCAGAGATGCTGGATTTTTACATATTCCTTTTTAAATGCCAGCCACTGGCTTTCTCTGAGCTCTCCCCCACCCCCCCCATGTGAGCAGTAGGCAGCTTTCTGTAGATAAAAGCATTACAGGGAGCTGAAAAGAGTTGCCATTACAAACTTGGCACTCCAGTGGCACGCTGCACAAACAGGGAAAGGGAGGATCTGCCAAAGCCAGAGCCAGAGATAATAGGAAAAGCATCAACCCAACATATTGACCTTATTTAAGTCCAAACAACTCTGGGATCCTTCACACCAAAATGGTTACTCCATTCTTTATTCCACTCACACATTAATGTTTTCTTTAAATATGCAATTCACTTGATATCTGCAATCCCCCCTCTTCAGATGCAAAATCCAAAATAATGATTATATCAGTCATTGCTTAATGCATTCGACTGTGGCCCTGATTTTCATGCATGAATGGTCATTTACATATCATTACCCATCATGCCATCCACTCCGATTTTTCTTTCTAAATAGACTAATACATTTAAAGTTGTCATTTTAAAACAAAAAAATGCTTAAAAGGGGGACTTTCATTCCTCGGTATCTTATCTGTGCTCTTAGCAGCTAATAGAGCAGAATATTAAAATGGAAAATTCTCAGTGTGTGTGACAACTGCCACAGTGAGAAAATCTTAAAGAAGAGGCAATTATCAAGGGATTTTTCTCAACTTTGGAAAAAAAAACCAACCAGATAAATACGAACAGAAAAGCAGTGGCAAACCAACCAGAAGCAAAGCAGTAATTATAGCACGGTCTTCTCTTTTCCTAACACCAGCCCTTGTTGAGGGCAAAGCTAGATCCCTGGTAGGAAAATCACTGCAGACAGGAGGTGCAGTTAGAAGTGCAGTTGCATGAATAAATTCCAATTTTTCAATTAATATTGCCGGTGCCCACAAAGAGAGGAAGGATCAGGGGTTTTTTCCCCCCCCTCCTCCTGCTACTTTTAAAGTAATTTTCTGCAATGTTTAATTAGGAAATTTCTCTACAGAAGGGAATGTGATAGAAGATTAACTCTCCATTTCCTCACCCACTGTGTCAGTAGACTCAAGTGGACACTACAAACCCCAGTTAAATAGGATGAGGATGAGCGAGCACGGAGCTCCTTCTGAGAGGTCGTGGCCACAGGACTGCACATCTCAGCTCAAACCAACACAAAGGAGTTGGAAACCAGTAGCCCCCCGTGGTGCAGTGCCCCAGAGGAAGGATTACACTTGCCTCGTGGTGCCAGGGTTCAGCAGGCTGGCCGAGGGGCTTCTCTCTCACCAAAACAGCATTTCCACTGATGTCCTGGGTCTCTTTCTCCCATTCATCACTAAGAATTACTCCTCCAGCAGTCACATCCCATTTTACAGCTTTAATGCCAAGTATGAAGCAGCAATTAAGCAATAAATAATGAAATGTTTGCTGGTGGGCAATCCAGTTAAGGGTTTGTTGTTTTTTTTTTTTCCAAGGGAATACACAAAGGGTGCAAAGTGTCTTTGCTTTTAATGAACAACGAAGGGAATGAGCTATTTATGCACACAACATAAAATTCTGAGAGCTGTCTATTGCTTCTCATGCTGAGTAAATATTGGGTTAATGCTTTATCAAACTGAAATCCAAGCCACAATAGGAATAATTGTTTAGGGGAAACTGACTTACAAGATACTGGAACATGCAAGATGTTATCCTTTGACAGAGTGAGTAAGCAATTTTCTCACAAGTTTTATTAATGGGGTGGCTGAACAGCAAAACAGGAAAAGCATGAGCAGTTTAGAGGAAGAAATGCAAACATGTAGCCTAGTAGAGACAGCTTTGCTCATTGATTAACCAGGACCAAGCTGCTTTAATACAATAGAAGGTGTCAGCATGTACCTCCTGGGGACAGGAAAGGTCAAAACAGGACAACTGACAGACAAAAATGTGCAACAAAGGAGAAAGTTCACTCCCAGTTTTAGTCTGGACTTAAAGTATCTTCATTTTGGTTAGTCTGATACCTATTTATTCCCCTTTGTGTGGACATGTTTAGAAGACAATCTAATCCCACTGTTTGATGCTGTTCTGGTTTCACATTGAGAGATGCTCCAGCAGAGCCTTGAAGAAGGGGCAGCCACCTTTGCAGAGTCCAAGAGGGAGCTGCAAGGATGACAGGATTCAGAAACTTCAGGCAAGTGGAAAGTTTGTACTTTGGAAAAGAGAACACTGAAAAGACCCTAGCTGCCTGATAGAAAAAGGAACATTAAAAAGGCTGCTATAAAAAGAAGGATAATAAATTGCTCTCCATATCTACCATTTCCGAGATAAGAAATAATTGATATAATTTACAACAGAGGAGATTTAAGTTAGATATTAGGATTTTATTTTTTTTTTTTTCCCCCTCAACATTTAAGATTACCATGTGCTGGAACAGGCTGCACTGGAATGAAGATGATGTGCTAAAAAGTGGCTTCTGAGATTGGCCCATGCAAATCTCAGCAGGGGCCAGTCTAACTATAGTTGTTCCTGTCAGACTTGATGGATGGATGAGATGAGCAGTTGAAGCTCCTTCCAGAACTTTATGTCCATAACTGTATCATCCCTTTTTCTGCAGGTTAAGCAATGGCTGGGCTCCAGACTATAGAGTGTTTGTACACATTCCCACTCCAATACTGGGGCATTTCTTGGTAATACAATTAAAACATCTTAATGTCATTTGGGTGTGTGATATCTACCCATACATGGGGCCAGTATGTATTTTTCTGCAGAATCTCTAAAAGTCTGGTTACACCTAGATCATCTAATTTCCAAGAAACAGGGGAGCCAACTGCATCATCTTTTTCACAGAATCACAGAATCAATATGGTTGGAAAGGACCTCCTAGATCACTGAGTGCAACCACACCTAAAAAAACCCCAAAAAACCAAAACCAAAACACCACACTAAACACAGTCCCCTACATTCTTGCTCTTAGAGCATGTCCTGAAGCTGCTCACTCAAGGAAGTTGGGGTTTTTTGGGTTTTTTTTTGAGTTGCTGGTTTGAAAATGTCTGTTCCAGTTGAACAAGTTTTTGTTTCACTACAAAATACTTTAAAAAATGTTGTTAAATGGCTTGCAAAATCCATGCTCCTACAGAAATACAGGCAAGGCACTGCTTTTCCTAGAGCACTCAGCAATGCCTTGCCCGTGTTACTCAACTGATGCTACGGATCCTGTGGAGGATCCCCCCAGAGCTGCTTTCTGTGCCTCACCTGCCAAGGCACAGCACAAAACCTGGCCCCTCTGCTCCAGTTTCCAAGGACTGAGCAGCCCTTTTACAGCAAAAGCAGCCTTCAGTGGTTGCAGCTAGCAGCCAGGTGTACATGGGGTGAGCTTTTCTCCCCTCCTTTTCCCTCTGTGAGCAGTTGGGCCTGGGACAGCATTACAGTCTGAAATTACAGCCAGAAAGCACAGCCACGAGATAGCCTATCAGAAAGGAAATAAAAAATGATGAATCAGAGCTCTGGACATCCCCATCTGTCATATCCAATAAGAGTGTGTGTGCCTGGTCACTTCTGTAATTAGCTGGTAAAGCTGAATGGGCAATATTCAGCTACAAGTGCATGAAATGCATGAACATTTTAATGAAGCACAGAACAATTAAGAATATTACACGCACGGTTTCTGATCACCTAGAGGTTTTCTCTCTACTTAGCACTGGGGTATCTCAACCTCTGTAATTGTATTAGAGCAAGAGGGCACAGCTGGAGTCAGGAAATGGTGAGCTGAATGCATTGCAGCAAGACAGCCTCTTTTAAAATGCAACTTTTTCTTCCAAAAACTCTTAGATAATGAGGGGGGGGGGGGGAAATCTGCAGTGAATTCTGATTAAAAAAAGAAAAAGAAAAAAGAAAGGCAAGAATAATAAATATGACCCATGTGACAGCAAGGAAAAATGAAGGGTCTGATTCAGGTCCTGTTCTAATCAACACGACTCTCTCCATTACCTCTGCTAACAATCACATTAAACCTTTTCTGTTTGGTTGAGTAGATACAGGCACAGAGGTAAGAAGCAAGAAAGCCTAGCCCCTGAAATGGCAGCTAAGCATCGGGTAAGTCACCTGAACTCACTTTGATGCAGTAAATCTGTATGTATGAATATATATAGAATGCATACAGATGGTAGGGATGCTATTTCAGCAGAGTGCAAACCCCTTGTGTCTTCCCCTCTGAACATGGGAAGAGGGGATTTGGACCAAAAAAAGAAAAATAAAAGAAAATCACACAGAAAGCAGCCAGACCCTCTAAGTGTAACCAAGCAACATAAATATTCCTAAGCAGTGCAGCCCCACGTCTGCGTGCCCAGAGATGGAGGAAAAGGACATGGCCCTGGGTGCTGGGGGGAAAGCCTTAACAGTATCACACGCCAAATCTTTGCAATAGGAAATGCAGTGTTGCTCTTGCTCCAAAGGCTGTGTAAATCTGCCTTCAGGAAAACCCCTGGGATACATCCCCTCCGGCGAGGGGAGTACAAGGGATGCCGTGGTCTCAGACACGCAGCTCGACGAGGGAGCAGGAGGAAACACCTTCCAGCTCCTGGAGGGGAGAGCTCAGCTTTTGGCTCCTCTCAAGTGGATGCCCCCTTGGCATCAGCACAGCAGAGCTGCCTCCTAACAGGTTAAGAGCCAACCCCTGGGTGTTTGCTATGGAAATTTCTTGGGAGAAGCTCAGGGGTGTGGGAATGTTTCCCTGGCAGAGCGTGAGAGGTGTAAACATCACCTAACCTAACCACTGCTTTCATGTTCCTTATCTTTACACTGAGATGCTATAAAGTATCCCCACAGTATTTTGTTGTGATTACAAGCAGTAAAAGGAACAAGCAGGTAATTACCTCAGGCTCTGCAATAATATTTCCACATTAAGATGTAAGTGCAAGGTGCATAGCTCGTGTCTGTGTTTTAACCATAGGAAGAACAGAAGACTACTCATTTGAGGGGGAAAAAAACCCACACATTAAAAAGCTTTCTGCCAGCTACCAGTGGTCCAGGGCTGTCCCATTTTGGGGTGGGTGCCTGCCACTTCTTGTAACACTGCAGTGCCTGGTTTGAAAAACAATCACATCTCCCCAAGGAGCACTGAGCTCCTTCCCGGGAGCCTAAGTGCACAGGCCAGCTTAAAGGAGAAAAGCCTTGGAGAAACTGGCTTTCTGAGGCTGGGCACTGGGCATACTGGGCTGCTCAGGCAGCAATTGGAAAGGCTGTGGTGAAAGTGGCACTGGATTACCCGTAGTTCACCTCCAGAGGGTTGTCTTCCACACTGAAGGATTTTCCGTCTTTCACGAGCTTTTGCGCTTCATTTAAGCCCTAAATAAAGCACAAATAGCCCACGGGAGTAAAACTTTACTCTCTACCTGTCAGAATAATTTCCTACCTGAATTAACTTGTGAATACACTCTCAAAAAACCCAGACACATCTTCTCCGTAGCCTGGTTGTTTGACTGCTTTTGGGGTTTTTTTTTTTCCCCTTCCCAAATTTTAAAGGCCATTTTTCCATGTTGGGTTTTATGGAATTATGTTAATGGACCAAAAAGGGTGAAGAGCAAACACAGACCTGGATTTTGTGTGTTGTGTGTTTACACAGCCCCCCTAGATGTGGCTCTTGAACAGTGCTGACATGGGTGGTGTGCCTGCCTGATTTGTTAGGACCTGCATGCTTGGCTGACCTGCTGGCAATGAATTCTTGCCATGGGTGGCATGAATCCTCTCATCATTCTGCATCAGGAAGGGCTACATGAGCTCCACCAACCTTGCCTGGCTGAGCAGGAGGAGAAGCCCTTGAGATAAACCATGCAAACAAACTTCAAAGAGCAAAAATGAAAGAAAAAAAGAAGAAAAAGGAAGAAAAAAAAGGAAGAAAAACAAATGCTGGGTAAATATCTTTGCTCGAGATGCAGAGAGTGAAAACTGACAAGGGGTAACTCTGAACAGGCACAGTTCATTCAGGCTTTGCTCCAAGGGGCAGGGATCGTGTCAGCCCCTTTCCAAAGGGTGGTTCTGTACCTGCCTGTGCCCCTGACAGGCCTGCCAAGCTGCAGCCCTCCAGCCAGAGGTGATTCATCAAACCTACATCTCCACCTCACCATCTGATAAGGCTGCTTGCAGCTGAACCAAACTGGGTTTCTGCATCACACCTCTCATTCCAGGGCTTCCATCCAGAACCTCTCGCTGCTGGCTCCTCCTGCCTCCGTGGCAGGGTGGCAGCAGCAGCAGCCAGCCCCCGAATCCAGGCCATGCTTCCAGGTCCAGGCAAATCACCTTTCTCATCACATTGGCCAAAGAAAACGGAAACGATTGTCAGTTTGAATTTATGCTTTCAAGTTTCTTTTTAATCTCAACAGCCCCAGGGGACCAGTTCAAGGAGGGCGGCGCTGAAATCTGCACAAGCCACCCAATCCTGGCCACCCAACCCACAGCTGATGACCTTGCTGTTTAGTAGAGCAGAACTCCTCCTCTGCTCTCCAGTGTGTCAGCAGCGTGCCACGGACAGCTGCAGAAGTCAGGAGAGGGCTGGTGGGCAGCAGGAGGCCACCTGAGAGGAGGCCACCCCACCAGCACCTACCAGCTGCTCTGCCTAGCTCCACGTTACTGCTTTATTATGGAGACAACTGCCTCTTCCAGCCTTAATAGCCCAGGTGGTTTAATCCAAGAGCTAACAAAGCAAGCAGGAAAAACACAGCCACACATTGTGCTAGTTCCAAGATGCTTCAGAGGAACAGAAATCTCCAGCACCTCGCTGGTTGAGCTGGCTGCAGAAGAGGTGAAACAACTCTGCCATCACAACGGGCCACCTCCAGGAGCTAAGCCCACCAGAAGCTCCAAGTCCCTGTCAGCATATCCAAAACCCTGCAGCAGAGCATGAACCATGGTTCTGTCAAAGAACCTGGTATTTAGCACTCTTAAAACAGACACAGACTATTTCCAGGACATCTTACCTCCTCGCCTGGACCCGAGTTCACTTTCTTCCCTGTCTCCCTCCCCAGGGTCCATGCTGACAGAGGCACAACTGCTGCTCTATAGGGGTGCATGTACAGCATGGCTCTTCTCAGACCTCCCTCCAACTGCAAATTCCCGTGGTGGTGATGTCACAGTTCCTATTTCCACACTGGGGTTGTTTCATGAAGAGTACCTCTCCAACACCTGAGCAGCCTCACGTTCTTCCAACATGCCTTAATGCTGCTCTTTTCCTAATGCAATTTTGGTGCTAAAATGAAATTCCCACATTTTGCATCCCCTGACTTTGCAGAGGATTAAATATAATTGCTGAGTGCATCAAGAGTGATTGATCTCTCTGCATTTCCTGGTAATTACCCTCAGGAACAGCGGGCATTAGATACTTCCTCCTGTTGGAAGTAGTGTCTAGGGTCTTGTGGTCAGGTTTGCTAAAATACCCCCTGTAGTATTTGACCTATAAGACATATGTGCATATCCTACTTAAGTGGATTCTGTTTTGCTCTTGGGTTTGCATCTGATCAAAGGGAAAATGTCCATAAAGCTATTTAACCATACTACTGTTATTTGGAACAAGTAGGGAAAAAAAAAAAAAGAAAGAAATCCAGCATTATGTTTTCTATCATCTTCTACATTTTTTTTTTCTATTGGTTTTCTTCTTGCCCTTTACAAAACATATTTACAAATAAAAGTCCACATTTAGACTCGATTCTGGACATTAACCTTTACAGAATAAGTTTTTTTTTAATGGCTGTTTTTCATTTACAACATAAATAGATTACCAGAAGTTATGCAGTGTCAGAAAGCTTCATCTCAGCTTGGGGGTCATGTGTGACTGTGGGACTGGTACCTGTCCTTTCCCATTGTACAGCACCATCCAAACCTACTGATCACCACTGGCCCTGACAGGTCCAGGACTGGTTATTCTTGCTCTGAATCCATCCCTATTCAAATCACAGAATCACAGAAAGTCCTGGGCTCTAAGGGACCTCCAGAGCTCACCCAGTCCAACCTCCCTACACATGGAGGGACAATTCTGCCTAGGCTGGGTTGCTTAGAGCCTCATCAAGTCCCACCCTGAATGACTTCAGGGATGGGGCCTCCACCACCTCCCTGGGCAGCCTGTTCCAGTGTCCACCACCCTCACAGTACAGAACTTTTTTCTAATATCCACCCTAAATCTACCCTTTCCCAGCTTAAACCCATCACTCCTTGTCCTGTCATTACAAAGCCTTTGGAAAAGACCTTCCCCTGCCTTCCTGGAGCCCCTTTAGGCACTGGAAGGTGCTCTAAGGTCTCCCCAGAGCCTTCTCTGCTCCAGGCTGAACAACCCCAGCTCCCTCAGCCTGTGCTGGGAGCAGAGCTGTTCCATCCCCCTGAGCATCTCTGTGGCCTCCTCTGGCCCTGCTCCAGCAGCTCCATGGCCCTGCTGTGCTGAGGGCTCCAGAGCTGGACACAGGGCTCCAGGGGAGCAGCAGGATCCCCTCTATCCACCTGCTGGCCACACTGCTCCTGCTGCAGCCCAGGCTGGATTGGCTGCTGGGCTCCAGCACTCCCTGGCTGCTCATGGCCATCTCTTCAACACCAGCACCCCCAAGTCCCTTTCCACAGGATCTTCCACCACTGCTGAGGTAAAACTTCACCTGCTGTACACTTGCTTCTCTAATACTCTTCAAGCCATCAAGGACTTTAAGCAGATGAAAACATGTTCTTATCAGCTGCAGAAATCCTTGCCAGGCCACAAACACCGTATCTCTGGGAGTTACTCTTCCCTCTTGCTACCAGGATCCAAATGGATGGATCCAAATACTCCAAGCTGCTGAGCTATATAATCCTAGCAAAGGTATCATTAACAAATGGAAAAAAAACCCCACACAGGTCCTTCTAGGAGCCATTCATGGTATTTGTTGCCCATTTGCTTTTTCAGATCTCTTAAGTGCACTTGTAATTCCCAGCAATCCTGTCCCCTCCTTGCACAGAACAGGCCTTGGGGTGCAGACATATGCTAGTGCTAACATATTTTTCTTCTCCCTGTGAATTCTGTCACCCAACCCCGTGCCTTCATTGGGTTGGGGATTTTAGGTGTGGAAATTAGTTCCTAGGACTAGGCAGCCATTTGTTTCAGCTTTAAGAGGTAACTCCTCCACGATCAGATGAAGAATCAGCTAGAAAAGCTCAAAAGAGAAATAAAGATATCACCTGGTGGCAGATTCCACCATAATCACACAAGGACTAAGTGCCATGGCCCCATGCCCAAGAGCTCACCCACTGAAGGGGTGACACAGGAGGCATCCCTTGAGCCCAAAGACATTTATTCTGGCAGGATAATGGTGGTAACTAAAGTGTAGCCACCACAGTCTCATTTACCTTTCACCTGCTCTCAAAGCTGGTGGATGCCAGAGGAGAACTTAACAACAGCATCACAGAAACACCTATTCCCATGCACACACTAACCACCAGGGGCAGGCAGGTGAGTTCTGAGAGGAAAGGTGTGACTTTGCTCAGGAGAACAGTGGTTGCTGGATGCTGAAGCCAATGGCAAGGGACAGAGGATGGTTTTCGTGGTCATTCCTAGTGTCTCACTGCCTTTTGGTTGCTTTTTTAGTTCCTTAGCTTTCTATTACAACGTATCTTGGAGCTATATGGTCCCAGTGAGCATCTTAAATATTCACCTACACAGAACATCTGCCTGGGAGAAGAGTCCCACTGTCCACATTTCATGGGCAGCCAGCTGAGCAGGGAGGCTGTGCTGAGGCTGCCCAGTGCAGAGCTGTGTGCTCCCTCTGCTCAGCTGGGGCTTGACACACTCCCCTTCTTTCTGGGGCCACAAACCTGCCTTTTCTTACTTTCCACACACTGTGGGGTGCCCCACGTGTCATCCTTACACTGGGATACGACGACGTGGCCACAACTCTCAGCAAGGCCAGCAAGAATCCTGAACTCAAGGCTGCAAAGGTCCAGGCTAATGCTCTCCCAGTTGACCAGGGTTCCTTGGGCAGCACGGAGCAGAAGGTTTTGTGAAAGATAAGGGCTGCAGGATGAAACAGGGAGAGAGGTTTGGCAGACAGGTCAAAAGAAATTACCATGGCAACACCACACAACTCTGTTAGACGTGGCAGAGCTTTTATCAGAGCAGTGGCCTGTTCTGTAAGGCCTAATGCAAACTTACCTACAAGGGCTATACAGCTGGAGAATAGATGAGAAAAACAGGTGGGTGTGGAGGTAACTAGAAAACTGGCCTGTACTGCCAGGGCACATGGAAAGCACAGTATGAAAGGACAAAAGAACACAAGAGCCTCCTCTCCCCCAGCAGGTTTTGGAGGGGCTATGCTAGCTACTCCAAGATTTGTGCCCTGCCCACCTAAATGAGACCATGTATCATCATCAGTTAAAACTACCAACTGGCCAAGCTCAACTAGAAAGTTTATATTTCTGTGGATTCTGCATTTCTAAAGCAATCCAAGGTACTGCCAGCAAATAAATGTACAGCAAATACATCCAGGCCTACTGTAGCAACACTGTCTGGGTAGCAGTTCTGCATGCTCTGAATACAAGTGGCTATTAAAAGGGCCAAGAGCAAGAGCTAATTATGGTATTTAAAAACCAAAACAAAGCAACACACCTCTGCCTGTGATTCATTTCCTAGATTTCAGCATTTCATCAAGCAAGGCACGTCGTTGAGTAACTAAGCCTTATGGGCTCAGCTGGAACCATTTGTGGAAATGAAGAAGGGTGGGTACTGTGTTTCCTTGGAAAGTCACTGCATTAAGGAGGGTGGGGGTGGCTGCTTGTGAATAAATTGTGGCTGCCACTGCATACATTGGAACACGATGGGAAATCAGATTTGCAGTTGTGCTGCCAGGAGGCTGGAGAGGTTGGCTGTTTGATAAACTGCTGATGCTTCCCTCTCTTCCTGCCTGCTCCAGTCTCCCCAGAAAGCAGGGTGAAGGATGGGTGAAGGGCTCCCTGCTCCCCCAAACCCCTGTGATGGAGGATGCAGGCAGGCTGCCACCTCTGCCAGGGCAAGGCACCCCAAACTGTGCCCAGGGTCCCAGCCCCACCTTCAGCACGCAGCCATCGTTAGCCTCTCTCCTCAGGGCATCTCTGTCACATTCCAAGCTCCTCTTACAGACATTTAGAAGCTCTCAGAAAATATCATACTGCCTGTGAAGCTGCAATGCTCCACAAGACACGAGCACTGCCTGCAAAAGGCCTGCACCCCTTCCACGGGCTGCTGGGCTCCACATAAACCACACAGAAAGAGACACTGCTCAGCCACATCAAATACTAAACGGGTTTCGTGCCTCTGAAGGGAGGCCCCAGGTTCAAAGGAGCAAAAGGTGAGAGTTTCCCCAGCCAGTGCACGTGAGAAGTCTGCAAACTTTCAGGCTTTTTGGATGAAAGGTGTTTTTAAAGCATCTTGCCTCTGAAGAGAATGGCAGAATAAAGACAGTGCCCCAACACTTGAGCTTTCTACCACTCAAACTCCCTGAAGTCCACAGGGAGCACTGCACTGCCTCTGGTCAGCTCTGGATCCAGCCATCCCAAGAGTAGAATTGTTTGCCCGTGTCCCACAAGGAAAAAAAAAAAGCCAAGGAGAAGTGCAGAGAATTATCTGAAGGGAAAGTAATCCTGAATTTACACTTGGGCAAAGCACGAAGCTTTATTTTTATTACTCCTCTCCCTAGGCAGATCTTTCCTTTTCCACATTCACCCTTGAATTGTGTTTGTTTTCTAGGGACACGGGCGGGTTTTGACTCTTGTGGTAGATATTACTTGGAGAACAATAAACAGGTGATTTTCTCCCTCAGGTGCCTGCAACTTGCCTTAATGTTTCATTAGAAGCACATGCAGCTGGGTCACAGCACACAGGACAACTTGAAAAGAACTGCAGGTCCAAGGATCTCACAGCAGAATATCACTGTGGATTTGGCACTAATTCCTGCTTTATTCCTTTCATAATTCCTCTATCACATAGCCTTATCTACACAGATAAAGCTCCTTCAAGTGCACTTGCTTTGATGCATGGATGGAAGAGTGCTGTCAGAAAAAAAAAAAAGCAGGATTTTGCTTAGAAAACAATCACTGCTATATTTAGAGCCCAGTCCACTCCAAACTCCCCTGATAGGTTTCAGTGCAAACAAGCAAAGGGAGTACAGGAGGTAAGTTTCAGACAAGCCAATAGCCTACCAGGGGTGATGAATTTTCACCTCTTGCAGCATCTCAAGCATGACCAGTGTGTTAAAGCCACCAGCACCAGCACCCCGGCTGCCTCAGTTTCCCTGAAGGGCACACTATTGATCCAAGGGGAGATGATGTTAGTTGCTTGGCTTTGGCTCTGTCTCTCCAGCACCCCCTGGAAAAAAAACTGGCTGGTTAATGCACACCCTGCCTAGGTTTTTCCAGAGCTCATCAAGTCAAATCATCGTGGTGCAAGGCACGGATCTTTTGATGTCAACCCCTGTATGATTTTACAGCTGGCAACAAAGAACATTTACATTTACAGTAGACAGCAACTTGCAGCCAGGAGGATTTCAAAGCCCTTTCTGAACTATCATTCAAGGCAAATAATGCTGAATGAAGACGTTTCTGGGTTGCAATACAGAAAATATTGAACGGGGGCTGCTCAGCAGCTTAGGGTAAAAGGTGAAGAATCCCCCCCTCCAACTGAATGTGTGCAAGGCAGTTTTCGTAAGGCAGAATGCAATTACAAATGCTGGAGTCCAGCCAAGCCACCAAGGTTAACTACTCTACTTTTTTCCAGAAGTATCAGGGGATATTTCTAATGACCACGAGTTAATGATGTTGTGTCTGAAAGTCAGCACCTCTCCCCTTACAGAGGCCTTTACAATTGTTTAATAGCAATGGCCTGATACTGCAACCAATGAGAAAGTCCCCAATCACCATTCCCACCACCTCCGAATTTTGCTTTTCTCAGCAAAATGGGATTGGAAGGGATCAATGAGTCACTAGGTCCAGCTCTCTAGATTCACAAGGAAGATCACACGTGTAATCACATCACTGCTACTGAGCATTCACATTGTGAGGCACCTCCTTCAACACTGACTTCAAGGTTATGAACACCATCCACATATTGCCTTTCATGAAAAGAGCTACAGAGAACTAGGATAAATCCATCCTTCAGTACTTTAAAGTATCATGTGTGTGTGATGAACTCTGCAGCAAGCTGCAATGCACATATTCTTGACCATACAATGGAAAGATCTAAGATGAAATCCACAATTACCACATCAGACTCATGTGGACTATATAGTTATGTAACAGTTACACAGATTGGTTAAGCAATAAAGGGACTGTGACAACCTATTCTTCATCAAATCAGAGATGCTACTAATAATTATAATTTTTAACAACACGTCCCCGTGTGACACAATGAAAAAAAACAAATGGGACTATTAGGAAATCAGGCATGGCGAGCCAACTTTATAATAGAGCCATTAACACAACAGATCCAGTGTGTTCTTTGCACCAATTTTCAGATATTCATATTGGGGTACAAGTCTTCAGCTGAGAAAATGAGAACTAAATCGTGCACAGCTTTTAGTTTGCCATGTGCCCCTTCAGATTTATCTTGGTCATTGCATTTCTTTTCAATGGACCATTCCCTCCCACAAGTGGTGACCTGGGTTTTCAACTGTTTGCCACAAGAGTCATTGCTAATAAAATGCAGAATTGAATTTTGCTAAGAAATGGTCCTTTAACAAGGGGAATGGACAAGCTAGAAATCCCAAAGGCCTTTACAATCCTCCCTTCCTCTGCTGAGTATTGATCATGCAGAACAAACCATCAGGTATTACTTGCTGCCAAACAGCTACTGCATTCTTTGCTACCAGATACAAGACCTGCATGAGTCAGGAAGCCCTAGAAAGCCATGGGTATGATTTACCAAACTCAACAGAGGTTTTTACACTGATCTCTGTGTGCTATGCCCCTCACATACCAGATAAGGACAGTTTACCATCCACACAATGGCATTTGCACCAGTTCACTCTCTCTCCTGTCCCTTTACTGAGTGTTGATCTGATTAGGTAAATGAGATATTATGACTGACCTTTCAGAAAGTTTTGCTTTATGCTTTTCTTTTGCAGGATATTAGAGAAATAATAATGCTAGCCTGGCCTCAGAATATCTAAAACAAAGGCAAAATATATCAGGCTCAGAGAAGTAGGGGCAATTGCTCTGGCAGGATAAATCAGAGAGCTCTTCTGCCAGCCATGAAGCTCTCAACTGTCATTAATAAACTGAGGCACCTAGCTACAGGATAGTTAATTCATTAAATTCTAAGCAAACCATGCAACAGCTTCACTGTTAGTTTTAACTCATAGCACATAACACCACCATTTGCCAGCAGTTACTTCTTCTTGGTGCCAACATTACACTTGCAGCCCTAATGAGAACTTAATTGGACTGATATACACAGCAAGTTTGCCAGAAATTCCAGGCTTTGTCACATTTTAAGGTTATTAGTAGATGGTTCTTTTGAGTTCTCACTTCTTTTAACTGTTTACAGGTGAAATGGTAAATCTAATTTTCAATCTGCTGTTAGTTGGAAGTAGCTGTCAAGAATTTTTCATGGAGGGCTTCCTTTCTATCTTCTATTCCTGATACCCTGATCTTGATGTGATGAAAAGGATTTCTTCAGATTTATTTCCCTGTGATACTGCAGGATGTCCAAGTGCCCTGTTCTGTGAGGTATCCTGGTCCTCCTCTAGATGCCTCACCTCCCAAGTTCCAGTGTGGGGGACTCACCCATCTTCCAAGCTGAGAATCTAAACCCTGATGTTCATAGTAATGAAAAATGGAGCCTGAATGCAAATTCCCCCTGAAAACAAAGGGATGTGCATCTTCTCTGAGTTTGGATCAAACCTTTGATGACTGAAATAGATCTCAGCTAGAGAGATGAAGCAGAAACAACAAGAGATTGAGGAAAAATGTGGTTGTTAGGGCTGCCTTTTCTCCCAGGGAAGAAAGCTCTGCAGAGGAGGAGAGAAAAAAAATCCAACATTTATGTACCTTGGTGTGAGTGCAATAACCCAGCACATAAAAAAAGGAACACACAAAAGGCTTCAGGTGAAACTCTCTGCTGTGCTTGTCTGCTCTGCTGGTTCACCTTCCAGCTCTCTGCAAAGGCAGTTTTAGGCCTGGGAGATAGAATGGATCCCACTCAGGCTCTGCCCATTAAAAGCAGCCCTGACAGCTGTCTGCAGACATTTGGCTCTCTATCCTGCAACCTAGAGCTCAACACAGCAACCCAAGGCACAGCTGATGTGCTTGATGGACAGAGAGATGGAGGGATGAAAATGAAAGCACAAGAAGCAAAAATTGACTGAAAATTTAGCATGCTTGTTCAATAAAAAATGACCTTTTCCAGGAAAATGAGCTTTTCAGTGCAAAAGTTTCTGCTTTAACTGAAAACTTTCAGATTATTTTTTTTTTTGTGCAAGAACTCAAATTTTTCTTATTTAGGTGACTTGAACTGTGCATTTTTCCAGTATTTTTTCCAGCCTCATTGCTACAACACACTGACTCCATTGCTGTGCTAAAACCAAGTGAAAAGGAATAAGTAGGAATTCAGTTGGCATTTTTTCTAATACTAGAAAAATCTGTGATCCAATCCTGTGCTACATATTTCCTTAGTGTGATGATGCCAGCAGGGCTTGCACTTGTGTATCTCTCCAGCCCATGGAAATGGAAGTTATTTTTCTCAAAAGCCAGTAATTACAGAAGTGTAACTAGAGCAAAGCAGAAGAATAAAGGTTTGCATATTAAAAAACTAATGAGAATGTATTAAAAGCCTCAAACTTAAAACCAGATTTTTTTGTGATCAGGCCACTGGAATTTTATTTTATTTTTTTTATTTTTTTTTTTCAAAAAAAACCTCAACCAATAATAAAAGTCAGAAGTATAACTCCACATCTGGAAATTGTTGTTCCTTTTACCTCTTTATTTTCTAATAATAGCCTCTCGTGTTTGTGGAAATCTTGCTTAGCTAAGCCTTCTAGGAATCACAGACTGTTCTGCCTCTGGCTGCACTGGAAAAAAAAATCTTTTAAAGGAATAAAGAATTGGCCTGAGAGCAGATGCTCCAACCACTGGAGTGATTTTGGCAACCTGAGTTTTAAACCTCAAAGTAAACCAAAAACTGTTGTCACTGCACCTCCTTTCAGACACGTGGCTGGAATTAATGCCTCCCATCTCTGGGGAGGATGAAGTGTGTGGAGCTTCTGATCTCTAAATTAAGAGCAACGTGTCAAAACAACAGAAGTTCCATATGTGTGAAAACCATGAAAAAAAAGAGCTGATAAACAGTTCTTTGGACACCAACTCTTCATCTCTCTCAGAAACAATACAAACCCAGATGTCTGTTGCTTCATTCCTTCCACAGAAGACCTATAAAGTCAATAAACCTTCCAGACACCTCTCCTGAACCTTTTCTGCCACGAATTACACTTGAAAAGTATGGATATTATCATAATAAAAATAAAATAGCTCGATAATACAGTCGTCTGGCTCAGTAGACAAGCAAGGGTCTTTTCTAGGTGCTGCTACAGAGCATTTCTTCTTTAACTCTGAACTGGGATTTCTATAGTACTGCAAGCTCTGATCCACAGACATGTTAGACACTGTGGTTTTAATGGGAGTTTAACAGTCTGATGCATTATTTGATTTCCAAATGCAGTCAACGGCCAGCCCATCATTAGACATCAAGGCACTAATGTGGCCCCAGGGAATGCTTCCCCCTAGGCCCTGGTAATCACTATTGGCCCTTAAATTTCATGCCAAAGTGTTAGTTCATTCAACATTTTGCTCTTTTTTTTTTTGTCACAGCTTAAAGAAAAGGACAGAGGGTAATTTCACACCAAAAATGTACAAGAGATTTGGTGTTCATCTGGTGTGAAAGAAAGGTAATTTAAAAGCTCTTTTATTTAGAAAAATCTAAATATAAGAAACTTTTGGCCTCCGTTTAGTGGGATTCAGAATCAGGTCTGGAGACCAATAATAGCTCAGCTCACAAAGCATAAAGAGATGTAAGCCCCACTAATTTCATGCTCCTTTAATCTGCTTTCATCAACTGTGTGAATTTTGTAAAAGCACTCAAAAATTAAATGTTAGTGATTTCTAAAGGGTTAGCTTGCAGCACTGCATCCTGCAGTGACATGGCAAATAACCCAGTGCTGGGAGCTCCCCACCACTACGTGCTTTCTGTTCCAGCAACAGAAATATTGCTGGATGAAACTTATTCCATTCTCTTAATAAATGGAGAGGGGGAAAAAAAAAACCCCAACCCACCAACAACTTGGCCTAGACGTTGATCTGCTTCTGATGAGGTTATAAATAAAAGTGTTACTCACGGTCTCCAAGACAAACCAGTTTGGAAGTGCTCAAACATCATATTCATTAACATATATTGTATTTACACAAACAGAAAGGAGAGTGAACAAGGCCATTGATTTCCATGTAACAAGCTGCACAAAGCAATTGAATGCTGGTAGGCAACAATGCAAGCAATATTGCTTTTACCAGTTTCATAATACATTTCTTCAACATGTACTTTCTTCATTTCTATGGTCACTGTTATCATGAATAATTGCATTAAGAGTGCCATTTCCTCAAATTAACTTACAACTGCAATAACCTTCCATGAAGATTTTTGGGATAATAGTTTCTGTGAATACACAGAGAGCTGAATTCTGAGAAAAAAAACCCCTGAAACAACCAAAACCAGCTTGGCACAAGTGAAAGCACATCTCATACAGCAGGACCTGGCACTGTGTGGTGCACTGACAAAGAGCATTAATGGAGAACAAGGCTGGTGCCACCCAGCTCATCAACCATCATCAGTCTCTTGACTAGAAAACCCAACATCACCTCCATCCCTCTGCCCCAGCTCAGCAAAATGCTGAAAAAGCTCCTATGAGCTACAGCCCCAGCACGTGCCAAAGCACAGCCCACTGTTCCTGTCACTGGGAAGCATCTGTGACAAAATTCAGACACCTCCACGTGCCATCCAATGCCTGACCTGCATTCTTTCCCTCCTTGGAGAAGAGAGACCCAGAAGAAACAAAAAAAAAAAGAAAAGAAGAGTGCACAAGAGAGAAGGAAAAGCACATGGAAATATTATTCTTTGCTGAAATCAATGGATATTCGTTTTGATAACAGTCCACTGTATTTGCCATGTCTCCTTCCCTCCCTCTGAATGGGGTCAGTGAAATTCTGGTATTATGGGCTCAGCTGGAACCTTGCTCTGGTTCTCTCCAGCAGGGAGATCCAGGCTGGGTTAATGTTTTCAAAGGAATGGGAAGGCATTTACTAATTTTGACTCAAGGAATGCTGCTCAAATCAGTAATCTTTTGATTGCTCTGGTGTTGATAACAGAGGGGCTCTGGTGATTTCCAGCATGGCTGAGCCTCACTCAGTTGGTGAAGCTCTTTACAAACAGCACAGGGGAGGTGAGCAAAAGCACTACATGTATTTCTTCAAAGCACTAAACGTGCAAGTCAGATCTAAGGAAATATTACATGATGACTGGGTTGGAACTAAGCAAGGCCAACCTTTTCTATAGTGTCTAGAGATCCCTTGTTCATAACCTCAGGCTACTCCCAGCACTGTGATGCCTGAAACAAAGTAGTGTGTGAGTATCAGTACTTGATGAACTGAATGAATAAATGGTAAATCCCAAAGCAAGATGTTGCTTGTGATCTCTGTTGAAAGTCTGCAACCCTTTAAAACGAGAGCCTTACCATCATTATCTCCGTGGCATCTAAATCATCATGAGAAATGAGTTCAGCTCCCCTACCCCCTGTTCTGCCAAGCAAAGTCATGTTTCCACATCCTTGTCATGCAACTGTTCAAGGGGAAAGGCAAAGACTGGAGCTACCTCCACGTGGGCTCAGCTCAGCCTGACGAGATGCCTTCTGCTAAATGGAGCAAGCTCCTCATCCACCCTCCTCTGGCTCTGTACGTTCTTTGTTCTCTCCTGCTCAGGCTGGCAGGGGCAGTGAGTGACAAGTGACTCCACTGCTCAGGCAGTGCTGGGAACCTGCTGTTTGTTTCCTGAAATGTGTTCATGTCAGAGGATTTGATGGAGGTTCAGACTCAAAGGGGGGAGAGCAGGCCATCCGTGCTCAGGACCTGATCTGCAATTAGAAGATTTCTGGCGAGCTGGATGTTTTCTACTGAAGCTGCCTTTCCACAGCTACTTTTCCCCACTTTAAGCACAGGTTTCATTTAAGCCTTTCTGTGTTTCCACTCTTTGCAGTTACCTTGGGTGACCAGAATCTGAGCGAACACAGGAAAAAATACATTTTAGAATGTATTTTACTGTTAGAAGGACTGAGAAAGGAGCATGGCTAGGGAGCAAAGGTTCAGCAAACAATGACAAGAATTCCTGATGAGGGAGGACCCAGAAACTCTGAGCCCAGATTAAAAAAAAAGTCTCTCATCAAAAATAAGAATTCCCACACAGCCCTTTTCCCTCCAGGTTTTCAGACTGCACTGGCAGCTTACTTTCTACCAGAGGTGGGCAAGAGAATCTCCTTAAAAACAATTACAGAAAGCTCAGCTCTTCAGTAAATCACACGCAGAAGATCCCAAATTTGGATATAAATTCAAAATACCCCAAAACCCATGATGAAACCACAAAACTTGGCAGCAAGTGGCAAGTTGCCTCTTGCTAGGCACACTTGGGAAAGAAGCCATCTCCCCAAAGCATTTTACAGCTCTCTTGACAATATATACCTGCACCTGAACCCATTAAGCCAGTATCAGTATTCCGAATGCTTTTTTTAATCACCCCTGAAGCAGGCCTCTGGAGAGAGTCTCTGAACCACAAAAGAGCAAACCAGCAGTGGTGAGACAGAAGAAAAAGCTCCACTTTGGACCCCAGAGGTTTGATTTCCCTGACACGTCCCCGAAAGTGAGCCTGTGCTCAGCCGAGACAGGTCAGAAGGAAAGCAAGCTCTGATTCTAGCATAAATCAAGAGGAGACAGTAGGAGGCCTACAGGGAGCAAAGAAAAGATGGAAATCAGGAAACCACAATCACCATTTATCTTCTCAGTATCCTGCTAACAACGGAAACTTTGAACCTAATGAGTCTTTGAAGGCAGCCTCACACGCAGGGCTTCATCCCTGAACAGGGTATTCAACCATCAAATAAAGACTTCTGAAACTAACAGGGTGTTGACAAATCATTATTAGGAAGCGACTGCCTAATTCGGAGTTTTGGTTTGGTGTGTTTACCTTCTTATGTTCAAATACACCCATACTTTGTAATATTTACATATGGCTAGTTTGTGGCTTCAAGTGGCACTGCTATAAAAAAGCTGATTTGCTGTTTGTGCAGACACAGTACACATTTTAGTGTGCTGCAGATGCAATTTGCCAAGCTGTTTCATCCTTTTGTAGTTGCGTGATTATTTTGATTTTCCTTTATTTATTTTGCTTAATCATCTTCCCTGCGTTTTGTTCAACAAAGTTTAGGTCTTGTTGGCAGAAAGTAATTTCTAAAAAGGAATTAAATCTTTAGGTTTATCACTTGGCCCTCTACACTATGAGAATGACTGTGTTGAACACTCAAAACATGCCATATTTAATATATGAACCCACGTGGTTTTCTGTCCTGCAGTTGGAAGGAAAAGTGAACTGCTATGTACACAACACAACCTTGATCCAGATGATTTACAGGCTGAATCTTCCCTACTGAATAATTCTGGAACATGCCTTCTACAGGCATAAGAGGGGCACTGGTGAGGCAGGAGGTTCTTGTTATATTCCCTGGGTACTATGGATATACAGTGATTTTTTACCAGATAAATTGACTTTAATCCATAGCAACATATATCTCCTGCCCATCACATCCCATGGGTAGCCCCAGATGCATCACAAAGTCCTTGGGCATCATTTCCAAACAGACCTCCTGAGAACAGCACCACCAAGTTCAACACCTTCCCCATGCCATCATCTGGAAAACAAATGTAGGACAGACTATTTAAGAAACCAAATTCCAGGTACAAAGAACAATGCTTCCCAAAACACCAATCCAGGGCAGTTATGGATGTTTCCTTACACACATCCAGTGATTTCCATTCTCTTTCTCCTTGAATAGATATTTATTCTCCATTAATTTATTTAGTCAGGGTCAGATTTAGGAGGGGTGAACTGGGTCTCTCAAAGCTCCTTCTCTGATCTCAGGAAAACTATCACACTTATCTAATATTTCCAATTCTTATTGGTAAAATGAAAATAGCTGCACTCTTCTCATAGAGGAACTTCATCACAAGTTGTACACTGACTGCTCACATTAATATTCTTATTTATGCCATAATCATGCTGACAATTTACTAGTGTTTTGCTCTTCCCCTCTCAGAATCATTAAAGCTAAACCCCACTGCTTCATACCAGGTCCTTAAAATGCCAAGGAAAATAGTATGTTATAAATATACAGATATGAAACAGCATCTAAAAATGATGATTCTGATCTTTCCAAAGACAAATCACTAATCTCTGGCTCTAATGAGATATGGGATGATAAAGGTCATGCTGCTTAAAGGACTAAGCTAAGGGGTCAGTCCCAAAGTTTCAAAACTGGTATTTCTGCTCTTGTCCTACTGGGAAAAAGAAATAGTGATCCTCTGTATGCATTGAAACAGACTGTTAAAGGCACGTTAAAGAGACACATTAGCTGTGCTTAATGCAAGGAAAATTCTAAACTCACAAGGATGTGTGGCACTCTGCTACTTTAGATGCTGCAAAATCATTCCAATCATTCTTTCCAAATACACTTGCAGTCTGAATTCAGGCAAAAGCTCTTTCACCTCTGCCCATCTTTATGAGGCTTATTAATGTCATACAGTAGAAGTTGTGAAGTCAGTGAACTGGCCTGTCCATCACTTTGAAGATGTTTGGTGAAAGCTCATGGCCTGACACTGAAGGAGCAAACTGGCTGAGGAAACAGACACATTTTTTTTTGCCTTTGAAGAGTTTATTCCTCTGTGCCCTTGATGGAACAGATGCTGTAAGGTGTAGCTGAAAAAGTGCCTCACGCTCTGCTTTTCTTTGAGAAGCCACTTTAAGCTCATTCTGGGTTAAAACTGCAACTTGTGCTTTTAGGTGAAGGAGATAAGTTTGCCAAACTTATCAGCTGAACAGACAAAGAGTGAGGGAGGCTGCTCTGCAAACCAGAGAGAGAGGAGGAAGCAGAGAAAATGGGGGTACAGTTGGGGGAAAGCTGTTAAACGAGGCAGTTTACCCTTCTGTTTGTCACCAAAGTAAACTTATTCTTACATGCAGAACTGGAAGGAGGTGGTTTCATTGCAAAAGGACCTAGAATGTGTATGGGTGTTGTCTTCTAATTCTAAATAAGTACAGTATCATAAAATTGCAGCTAAGAGGGACAAACAATTCTTTTGTACCTCTCAGCTGTAAGGAAAAGAAACGGTGTTAACAGAAACAAAGGGAGGGAGTCTAGCAGAGCTTTTAGGTCACTGACTCCATTCATAGAAGGAGGAAAGAAAGCAGGGGAAGGTACAATCTAATTATGGCTTTGTAAAAATGATTTTCAAGCCATTGACTGAGATTTGGCCTACTTAAGATTGTAAACTTCTGGGGGGCAAAGATCTGTTCTTCTGTGTACTTGTACAGCTTGCAAAATGCATCCTGTGTCCCTGACCAGAGAATTCCTGGACCCCAGTATGTTAACCTACTGTGCCATAGAAGCAAAGCAGCCTCAGCTAGCCACGTGCCAGCAGCTGTGCCCACTGCTGGAGGACCTCTGAAGCTCCTGCTTGGCACCAACAGCTGGCAAGGCAGAATGTGGTTTGAGATTTATGAGGTGCAGTGGGAAGAATTAAACTGTTCAGTTTAATAATGAGTCCTTCCATGAAATCAGAATCTCTGGCAATAGAAAAGACTCAGCAGCGTGAGTCAGGAGCCAGGCCAGGAAAAGGTTTTTTCTGAGAACTCAGGGGTATACACATGGTCCTACCTAAAATCAGTCATCCAGAATCTGGGTCAGTGGAAAAAAAAAACAACAAACCAGTTGGAAGAGTTACAAGTTGAGGGGGGGAAAGACCTCTTGGGGAATGAGCCCAACTATCTTTCAGGCTGGGAGTGATATTCACTGAGAATGGGCACATACCTTCTGATTTTCTATTTCTTCCAGGTCAGCCGCCTGCATAACCTGCCATAGGCAGAGAATCACTTCTTGTTGTGGTTCTGTTGTGATCTGGATGAGACCTGCTGGTTTTGTGCAGGGACCAAGAAAATGCACAAGTGATTTTGTGGAGCAAGTAAGGGAAGGACCACAGAAGGATCCTCTGCACCTCTACGACTGCAGTGAAAAAAAACACCTTGGAAATATAAACACACCCCTAAAGATCCTGAAACTGAGTAACAGACTGAAACCCATTATTTTAAAACAAGCTGATTTAGAGGCATTCCTGATTGTGAAATGTGCTGTGGGGACTGCACGGTATAGAAATTCCAGGTTCTTAAATGGCCTGCACCTCCCAGCCACTCCAGTGATTATATTTCAATTGCAGGTGAAGAAGTTCCATGGTGTAATTTCTAAGTCATCTCCAATCTGTGGAAAGCTCTGATATATTACAGGTAAAAATGCCTTGCTCCTTACATGGCAATCATCAGATGTCAGGAGTACAAGTGCCTAGTTCTACTGGTATTAAGCCTCACATACAGGTCTGAAAAACACATGCAGAAGATCTGGCCAGGAGTATTATTTTTTAATTAAGAGGGGGGAAAAAAAAATCTTTAGAAAGCATCTTAAACTGACGAGGTGAGGTGTGGGGAATGACCTAAGAGACAGGCACTGATTGAAAGCCATCGAGGTAATTCCAGAAGCAATTAGATCTTTGGACAACAAAGTGATGAAACAGGACAAATGACCTTTTCTCATTCACACACTACCAGCTTATTTTTCTGATTTGTTTCACTCTCCAGGAACAGTATTTCTTTTAAGTGCTAGCAGCAAAAAAAAATATATGGCTACAGCACTGAGCTGGGATGCAGAGTATCCGGATTCAGTGCCTAGCTCTACTGCGGATTTCCAATATGACCTTGGGCACATCCATTAATCTCTTGCATCTCAGTTCTTTAGCAGTAAAACAGAAGGAGCACTCCCTGGTCCCTGGGTCTTTGCTCCAGCCTGGAACCAGCTCCCCAGGTCATCCCTGCCCAGCTCAGTGCTGCCTGAGTGGGCAGATGACACCCTGCCACCCACCAGCCTGCCCACCACAGATCACCGTGTGGTGGTGCATTTGCAAGGTGGTTCCCACGACCTCAGAACCTCCCTAGAAACACAGAATTTCCCAACTTTTTAAAGAAATTAATACCTCTTTAATGAAAGAGGAAGGATTCAGGCTAATTGAGGCCTAAGCCACGAGAGACAGCATCAGATAATTACAGATTGGCCCTAGAAAGTCTTGGTGAGAATTTAGCATCCTTGGCATCCCATCATCACTTTGCTGTATCTGGGAGAGAGCAAATATTTAGCTCTGTGCCCAGACACTGCCATACACATTCTGCCTATATCTCACATGCAGAAACACCTCTGTGTGTGTATGCACACGTATCATTACACACCCACACACAATCACATTTTGACACAGAGGAACCTCAGAGCTGCTTTGCCATTAAGATAAACATTCCACTTGATGCATTTTTTTCCAAGACCTCTGTGATTTCAGGATCATGCCACTTCTGAGGATGCATTTTGCAAGCCTGCCAGATCATGCCAGCAGCACTGCTTTGAGCTGACTGCATTCTCACTCCCACCAGTGTCCTTGCTATGACAGCTTGGATACAAACAGTGTGTATTAGATCATTAGTGCAGGGACAACCCTCTCTCCCTGCCATGCTTTTGAAGCTCAGGCTGATGAATGGGAACCTGCTCCTTTTGCTCTGAGCTCGGCCAATATATCAGTGAGCTGTGGCCTGGGAATGGCATCTAGATTGCCTCTGACCAGGCTTCTGGGGTGTTCCCTATCAGCAGAAACAAACAAACAAAGATGCACACCACGCTTGCAATCGATCAAGGTATCATTTTCTAGCAGCATACAGAAGGTCATGTATTGACTAAGAAGGCAGCCAATTATCTAGGGTCTGTTCAGTGGGATGAGCACTCCAACCTTCACCCCTATCTGTAAGGAAAATGAGACAAAGATTTCCATGAATGAAGAAGGAATTTGCGTGGAGATTTGGTCGGTCAGGTTTAGATTATTTTTTTTTTCTAGATTTTAAACACTTGCAGAGTATTTCAGAAGTCAAAACTTGTAAAAGCACCTGGAAGGAGCTGGGAAAGGTGACAGCAATTACAATCAGAAGTTGTCCAACCACGCAGCCTGATGCTCTGCATCACCTTTTGCTAATCAAGTTGCTGTATTGATCAGCTCTCCTCGGATGCTTTCTCTTCTACCCCAGGGCCCATGAGGTGCTCTCTAGATGGGATGTAGCTTAAGCTGTCACAACTCCATGACAGCAAGGCACTGGATTTGATTTGGACAAGTGTGGGGCAGCCCTGCACCAGAAAGACAAAATTCTTTTAGCTCTTCCACAGTTAAATTTGCCCTCCAGAAAGGACATGCCATTGCTGTCAGCATCAAGAGAAGAACAGTAACTTTTTGTTTTTCTCTTTACACCAGTCTCCGTGTGACTCTCACAACTTCTGATTTTAAAAGAATACTAATTCCCTACAAGACTCCTGAGAATAAGTGGCTTCATTCAGAGGAGATACCCCAACTGGGGGCTCCCACTCCTGGAAAGGCTGTACCAGAAATTGTGCTGTATGGGCAACATTAAAGAGCTCTGGAAGAGAGAGAGCTGCTGTGAATTGAAACCACAGGAACTGGCTTTACACATTCTTCTGCCCATTAAAGCTTTCAGAAAGGGGAATTTTGGCTATTTTTGCAGAAAGCTAAAAAGAAGGCCTCCTCACACTCGCATTTATGGACTTTGTTCCTTTTCATTTTTGTTCAAGATCAAATTGTGGCATAAACTGTCTCTGTTGATTTTGCAATTACGTACAATGCTGACACTGGCCCTGCTGATCCTCCCTGAAATTTCATCCTCACTTGGTCCTGGGCAATTTCTGCTCTGAATGCCACAACCATGCTCAGTTACTTCTTAGAATCAGTGACTAGTTAAAAGGAGATATTCCAACTTTAACCAAAAAGACAGCGATTACAGTCACAATTTAAAATTCAAAGGAAAACCAACAACCAAACATAAACCCCCCACCCAGTTGTTCTCTGCTATGCTAATACAATTGGAAAAATTCTGCTGGAAAATTCTAAAGATAGTGCTGTATATTTAAATTTCAAGACACACTAAGTTTAGAACAAGATAATGTGGCATTTTAATTATGTTTTTTTTTTTCTATTTATATATTTCCTTTGTGGCACAAGACCCCTTTAATGAAAGCACATTTTAAGTAGCTTGAACACCCGCCATTATTACGAGTTTTTTGAATGTGCCAGAAGCTTATCAGCTAAAATATGTTAATTTCTCTAATGGGGTAATGAAGTCTAAATGCTTTCAGGAAGACATTGCTATGATAATGGGTCTACTTAAAACACAACATTAGGAGAACCTTGATTACAGGTTGTTCAGTAGCTTCTGACTTCCTTAGGAATCAGAGTTTGTTCCATACCTAATTTGTTGCCAGAGCTGCTGGGCAGGCAGCTCCTTTCTATTTACTTAGTCAATCACTTCAATGACATAACCAAAACACTTGGCTGTTTGTAAAAAAAAAAAAAAAAAATCTCCTACAATTTCACGGCTCAATCTTGGAGCCCAAAGTGGGAGCTGCAAAGGCTCCGAGGAGGTGGCGAGTCCTAGCCCGAGGGCAGTGAGGTGGTGGCTCCCACTTAAAAGCAAATGACAGTCAAAATGAAGTGACAGGTTTGATGAGAGGAGAAAAAGGCAGAAGAGCTATGAAAGGTGATGAAGATGCTGTGCCCACTACCCACTGGCTGAGGTCTGCAGCTAGACTCTCCATTTCTACTCGTGCAATACTGGGTAACTGGGAGAGTCCCACATCAGAGCTCCAAGACCAGACATCTCATGGTCTGGGTGATCCTGGTTGGACTAGATGATTTTTCTAGGTCCCTTCCAACCCTTCACATTCTATGATTCTATGATATGGGGGAGCACTTATTGGCTTTATAGACCTGTTGACTGCTAAGATTTGAACCTTATCAACGTGCATTTCTTCTGCTTTCAACACACACACACACACAGAGCCCTTGATGCCAGTCTTTCAGTTCTGCTGTGTGACTCCTCTACTTCCCAATGCATCACACCAAGCTCTGACCTCAGACATCACATCTGATTTCCATTATAAGAAAATCAAGAAAGTCTGACCCCGTCGTACAGATGCACTCTGAGAAAGGAGAAGAGCTTGATATTTGTCTCCATGTGTTCAGCTGGGACTATGCTCTCCCTTATTTTGGAAACAAATGGCTCTGTAAATCCAGCACTATGGAGCTCAGCATGATCTAAAGTGAACTAAACATTCTAGCTTGCTGTTTGCATTTGCTTTTTTTTTTTTTTTGTCAAAACAAATAGTAATCCACACGTTAACTCCAGCATTTCTGTAATTATTTTGCAGTCATTACAAATCACCTTTAAGTGGATTAGCTATAATTACAATAAAAATAATTCCCTGAGATTATATTTGTGGTTTTGGTTGGAGATTTTGGGGGTATTTTTAGAGATATGAACTTTTAGTGAACACAGAGAAGATGAAAAACACTTCAGAGGTGAACACTGGTAAACATTAAACCCACTTACTCACTGAGCTGGTCTGGTATTGCCTTCTTTTGTTCCCACTGACCCTGTCTTGGACTTGACTGACCCCAGTCAGCTGGACTGGATTCATTGCTGCTCCTCTGGCATCTGACCTGCATCACTCTGCAGCTCATGGTGGCAGCCAGCACAGGTCTGCAGGAGTCTGAAGCCATCACCACGCTCCTTCCCTTCCTTGTCAGTCTGTCCCTGACACTAACCACCTCATCCTGAGAAAACATGATCAAATCCATGCCTATGTTTTAAAAATGGGCAGGAATTTTCCTCGGGACAGCACAACATGACATTAAGGAGCCAGCTCCTCTGAGATCTCACGTCTCATGTTAGGCATCAAGTTCCTTCCCCCGTTCTGGGACTAAGCACAATGTAAGTAACACACTCCTGGCCCAGGTCTGCAGTGTAGACAGTGCCACAGTTGTTGGCACAAACTCCATCCCAACTCCCACCCTGCTTTTGGGACTATTTCATAGCCGAGGGTGTCCCTGAGCAAATCCTCTTGGGTCAGGCTGCTCTTACATACACAGCTCCAGCCACTTCAGTCAACGTGAGCTGGAGATGTGGAGCACACCAGGTACAAGGGGGACTTTTTCTTGTGCCCTACATGATTTTCCAGCTGCAGAAGCCATCTAGGTTTCTCTGCTCATATTCTGAGATGAAATCAAATGTCATGTAAGGAAGAAATCAAACAAAAAGGGGGCAACGACCTACGGGCACGGCTGACCCTAGACAAATGGAATAAATTTGCTGGAAATACAGGGTTCTCATTCAAGACCTTTCATTCTTAAAATCAAATTACATGGCACATTGGCAGGAGTTCTGGCACTCCTCTAACACCAGCCACAATTTCCCATTTAATACAGGCTGTAAAAATAGCACGCTGGATTCACAGGAGCACGTCACGTCAACACAACAAAACAAAAGGACAGAAAGATTTCATCAGGCTGAGCAATTTCAAAACTCTTTTTTTTTTAACTAGGTGGAGCCAAAAGAGCAACAAAGCAATATAAAGCACAAAAGTTCTCTGGAAGAAAAAGGGAGTTGAACAAGGTGGTGTATTAAAAAAAAACCCCAAACTAATAAATGCTGCAATACCAGTACTAGTCAATATACTCATCAGTGACTTGGATGAAGGGACAGAGGCACCCTAAGCAAGTTTGCTATGACACCAATCTGGGAGCAGTGGCTGACACACCAGAGGCTGTGTGGCCATCCAGAGAGACCTGGACTGTCTGGAGAGCTTGTCAGGGAGAAATTTAATGGACTGGGCAAGTGCAAAACCTGGCATCTGGGGAAGAACAACCCCAGGTACCAGTTGGGGACTGATCTGTTGGAGAGCAGTGCAGGGGAAAGGGACTTGGGGGTGCTGGTGGCAGCAGGGTGACCATGAGCCAGCAATGGTCCCTTGTGGCCAAGAAGACCAGTGGCACCCTGGGGTGGATCAGAAGGGCTGTGGTTAGTTGGTTGAGGGAGGTTCTCTCTCTGCTGTGCCCTGGTGAGGCTGCACATGGAATATTGTGTCCAGTTCTAGGCCTTCCAGCTCAGGAAGAACAGGGAGCTACCCGAGGGAGTCCAGTGCAGAGCCACAAAATCACAGAATCACAGATATTAGGGGCTGGAAGGGACCTAGAAGATCATCTAAATGATGCTGAAGGGAATGGTAAGCCCCTGCTGAGGAAAAGCTGAGGGAGCTGGGGCTCTTTAGCTTGGAGGAGACCAAGGGGTGACCTCATAATGTTCGTAAATATGTAAAGGGTGAGTGTCATGAGGATGGAGCCAGGCTCTGCTCAGGGACATCCAATGATAGGACAAGGGGCAGCGGGGGCAGCTGGAACAGAGAAGGTTCTACATATGAGAAAAAACTTTTTCATTTAAAAACTTAGTTTCAAATATGAGAAAAAAAATTTTTCCAGTGAGGGTGCCAGAGCCTGGCAGGGGCTGCCCAGGGAGGTTGTGGAGTCTCCTCCTCTGGAGACATTCCAAACCCACCTGGATCTGTTCCTGGGTGACCTGGTCTGGGTGACCCTGCTCTGGCAGGGGGGTTGGACTCGATTCTGTTTTGAGGTCCTTTAAAACCCCTGCCATTTGAATGATACACATTTTATGCAAGCTGACTTTATCTAAGGCTCTAGTACTTCTATTAAACTAACACCTTAAACAAAATGCATCATCTCTAGGGCTTTCAAGAGCCTCTCTTCTTCCACCACCACGGCTAATACATGCACCTCTGGCCTGACCCTGCTCCCCCATCTTCCACAACAGCTGGAAGGTGAGTGTAGAGAGGATGGAGCCAGACTTTTCTCAATGTAGTCCAATGACAGGACAAGAGGCAATGGGTGCAAGCTGGAGCACAAGAGGTTTAGGGTCAACACAAGAAAGAACTTTT
>WYEA01010810.1:113454-140635 GCA_033558465.1 Alcedo atthis
CACTTAAGAGCCGCCTGGATCTGTTCCTGGCTGACTTGGTCTAGGTGATCCTGCTCAGGCAGGGGGTTGGACTAGATCATCTTCTAGCTCCCTTCCAGCCCCTAATTTCTGTGATTCTGTGATCTTCTAGGTCCCTTCCAACCCCTAATATCTGTGATTCTGTGAACAGTTCAGGGCTGGTTGGTGCAATGCCCTCTCAGATTAAAAATCCCATTCTTCTGTAGGGAAGAGAGAAGCAGGACTGACAATCACCATGCCTGCAGGCCCAGGTTCAGCCATCCTCTCCAGCCTCCTCCCCGAGGCTCCTTTGGCCTGCACCCAGCCCCACTGCTCCATGTCTTCCCTGCCTGGGGCAGCAGAGGACAAAGCTCCTGGCCTCACAAGCTGTTTTCTGCTGGGTGATGCACCCAGAGGGGCTGGGGAAACAGCAAGGACAGCAAAACAGGGGGCGAGACCTCGGCAGCCCCCGGTGAGCTGAGCTGAGCTGAGGCTGCTGCGCTTGGCAAAACAGCCCAATCGATATGTAAAGGAGAAAGAGGGGAGAGAAACAGTCCTTAGAAAGAAACGTTACTTCCCTCAGCTCCACTTCCAAGTTCCAATCATGGCACAAATGATGCAGGGCTCACATATTTAGCATCTTTTCTCCAGAAATTGAGTGGCCCGGTTCATTTCGCTTACAGTGTGTACGTTGCTTGAAAATACAGCCTCTGACTTGAGCTCAGAAGTGAGGCAGACATTAAGTATGTTAATACTGCAGTTGTAATTACATGTTTTTTTTCTTCTAATTTTGGAAGGATAATTCTTTGGCATAATTACAGAGAGGGTAACTTAAGTTCTGGGAAACATTTGAGTCACTGAGAATCACATCTGCACTCCAGCAGAAAGGCCTGTGAAAATCTTGAACATTTTTATCCCTGCTAATTATAAGAGCTGGGAAAAGTAAAAAGTTAGTTTATGCCTTTTAGGAGATTCACACAGAGACTGTTTGGAAGATGCTCTAGGGATTTCCTCTAATGGAAATAGTAGAGCTGCTATGAAAAGTTTCTGACTCAAAGTTTGCTGAAGATTTTCCACTTGACAATTAGAACAGTATTTTATGTTTATCTGGTACCCTTATGCTTGAAAAGCACACAGCCAAACTACAAACACCTCTAAAACCTTAGGAGCTTCCCAAACAGAACTCTTGCCTGGAGACAGGGATGAAATGCAGGACATGCAATCCATGACAGGTAACTTCAGTTTGCAGTACAGTCACCATGTAACACGACACTAAAATACTCCCAAAAGAACTGAAGAAGAAAATTACATACAACTCAAACTGCCATTTAAATGTCAGGTTTACAGGGTTCCAACTCTGAAGCTGCTTATTTCAGAGCAACCAAGGACCCATGAATAAACTAACAAAAACCAAATACAACTTTGCAGTGTAAAAAAAACCCTGGGATTTTAAAACCTGAAGGTCTAATGTTTGAACAAATTCATCAGCTGCTGAAATAAGTTCAAGTGGAGCTGCTGTACCTTATTCTCCTCCTTCCCTGCCCATTTGTCATGCAGATTTATTTCAGCAGCCCAGGGTCTCCTGGTAGTGTTTGTGTGCTACCCGCAGGTCTGGAGTCCTCTATTCATTCGCATTATTTGAATAATAATACATATGTATAATCCTCCTTCCTCCTGTAACTGTTCTACTTGAAGAACCAATTAATTCCATTTGTTACTTCCTGGTGTATTATTTCTTCTCTACAAGCTGGAATCCCTTTAGGATCCCTGTCTGCCCTTGACTACTGATGATTTCCTTGGCTTTTCAATCATCAGAGCCTCTTCCCGTGGATTTTAGAGCATTATTCTGATTGTCAATTTTAATAATGCAGGTTTTCATAGTCTGTGCCTACTGCAGGCCTTTGAAAAGGAGAAAGGGAAAAAAAGAACAATCCTGCTTTCCATGGCTCTAAAATTAATTCAACCAATTATTTTTTTTTCTGTAAATATAAGTAACAGAATCTTCTGTCCACATATTATGTGCTACACAAACACTGACACTCAGACATCTCTTCTCTCCTTCTGTTACTGGTCTAAGAAATAAAATGCCCCAGTCTATACTATTATATTTAAAGAAAGAGAGCTTCCAAAAGAACAAAGCAGGAAAGGGGTCAGCCATTTAAATGCCTTTAAATAGCTTCTTTGAATCCAGAACCCACCGAGGAATGGCATAAGCCATACCTGATGAGGCTGCCTCACTCTTTTTTTTCCAAGACATTATGGATGAAGACCACGTTAACATTTTCAGGAATTCAGTTTCTTTGGAAGCACCTGGCCAAATGGTCTGTAAGCACTTCAATAAGAGCTTGGAAACACAGAGGCATCACCTGAGGCATCAGAGTGCAGGGATCCAGGTTTCAGATCCCTGGGACTGCCTTTTGCACCGTGCCATGATTAGGGGGAGCATTAAATGCCTACATATCCCCTGGGCCAGGGATATGGATTCATTTAGCTCTCGGGTCTCAGGAGGAGCTACATGACCAGATTCCCTCCTAGAGCTGCAGCTTTCAAAGGTATAAATCTCCAGCCAGTGTCACTGGTCCTGTCTGTAGCCTGCACCCAGCCTGCTCTGGCAGGGAGTGGATGGAAGGTATAAAAATGTTCCCTATTTTTCACTTAGGTGAACAGCAGAGTAACACCTTCAGCCTCAGCAAGGGCTGCTACCCATGTTTTTAGAGTTCAATAAATGCCATAAACACAAACAACAGTTCCCCTTAACCCCTATTGCTACCATCCCTTGCAGGGGTGCTCTGGAGCTGAGAAAGGAGAGGGGTCAAGGGCAAGTTTCTGCTTTTCATTATTTTGGTGTCAGTGGCCAAGGGAGGCCAAGCTCTGCTTGTCCTGGCTGAGCAATGCCAAGGTGCCAAGGTCCCTCCACTCACACAGACGGGGTTTTTTAAAAGCTGTTCACTATGGCAACACAAAATTAGGTGTAGATCTGAGATTCCAGCTACATCTTTCAGTAAATCAAGAGTGCATCTGCTGTCAGAGCTGCACGGCCACTGCAAGGCTGAAGTTGCTCAGGACCAGCTGAAATTCAGCAGCTCTGCCCCACTTCTGTCAAAGCAATGATTGCCAAATTAAACCCAGGTTACTGATCAGACCAGAGCTCAGTCATACTGTTATCTATGAGCTTTCAAATGCTGCCTTCATTTCTTCCTTTAAATTACTGATCAGCACAAGTGTATGAGTTCAGCTGCTTTGAAGGAAGCATTACTAGTAAAAAATACAGCAAACTGCAGCCAGTTGTGTCAGGTTATGGGGACATACCACAGCCCATCACCAAACAATTGGTCACAGCAGTCTTGACAAGTAAAACCAATAATGTCCTACTGGCATAGAAAATAGCATACAAAAAGCACAGGGTGGAAATGGGCAAAAAATGCAAAAAATGGGCAAGAAGTGCTGGGAAAGAGAATGTTCTCAAGCATAGAAATGCCTCCCTAAAATGACATGTATCTTTTACATGGGAGTTGAAGTTAAAAGGAGCAGACAAACAAAGTAAGAGCTAGTGTAGAACAGGGTCCTCCACACCCTGAAGGGTCTTTCATTCAGCCTTAAGCATCCCAGGAAAAGAAGCCACCCTGGGAAACGGGTTTTGTTCCAGCAAAGGGATCACTGTGAAGCTCATTATGGTATGGCCAGACCCCAGCATTTAGTCACAGCTTATGCTCACATAGAAACACATTAATACGAGACCACTCACGTTCCCATTTCCACTCATCTCCTTGCACAAGCCAAGCACTCATTGGTGGGTTTTAGCCAATGATTTCCCACTAGGGTAGCTCAAGGATGAAACTTCTTTCACCTTCTCTGAGAGCAGCTGCTCGTGGCTATCACCAGTGACATGATTTGGAAATACACTGACCCTAGGGGTCTGAATTCATGATGAATATGCACATAGGAACATCAGGATCCTGGGCATGCACTTATGCACAATAATGCACACCAAACAGGCATTAGGCTGCCTTGTAATGCTCCTACCTACAAAAGGTTAAATAGCCCTAGGTGACAGAGAGCTATTTAAATGGGCCTTTTGATAATGGCAAACAATAATGCATTCTGGTTACCTCCTGACATGGCTTCCTTCCAGTCGGCATTAAGGAGAATTACTACCTGATTTTAACACATCTTGGTTCAAACTTCACGCAGGCTTCTTGTCTTCTAATTATCAGCACAACAATTTGATCTGCATCCAGATGAAGGCACTGCCCTGACTTCTAACACCAGAGCGATGCCCATGGTGCTGTGCTGATTTCCCAAGCAGTGAGCACTTGGCTGTTGCCTCACATCACCAAGGCACAAATAAGCAGATGCTGCATTAAAGCTTGTTTTACAAACCTGCTTCAGTTGTGATATACATTTTTAATAGAATACACTGAGTGCATTCCAGTGAAAACTGCCAGGGCCAGTTAAACTCATACAAATTCGTTAGCAAGACCAGCTTCTCCAATAAGTGAAGCTGCAAACTAGATCTAGTTGAATTGTCCAGAAGCAGCTGAAATGAGTGAAAAGCTTAACAGTGTTTGCCATCCCTGAGCACCACTTAGTTTACCATTTCAGTTTTCTGAACATCAGGTGGCATTGTTTCCCATCGAGGACGAGATTCACTGACCTTTCTCTCCTTTTCATCACAAGGATACTGTGGTTGGCTTCAAAGCTTAAATTTTACAGTGTTAATTCTTCTGAATGTGAAAGCAGAGGTGCAGCACACCCAGGCTAGGAGACACCAGCAGCCAAACGTTGTGGAACACCCACTGACATGCCTTCATTCATGAGCAGCTCTAAGGAAGCAGAAATTACCTCTTCTGTTTTTGAAAGGCAAGCCAAAGGAGAAAGCAACGTTTTCATTCACTTGGGCTTATTTGCATTTCTTCCCTACGCTCTTCTCCCTCAATTGACACTGTCAGCTGTGGGATGACAACTGAAGAGCACCTCTGGAGTTCTCTGTAGCTAATCCTCTGCAATGCCTCTAAACTGTGTGGTGGATTGGTGATTAAAACAGGGGCTGTGAAAAAAGCACAGATTTCACCATTCCTTCAAACACAGGGCAATCTCCGTTGAGCACTTTGAAGGAACTCGAGCTAGCAGAGGATTATTATGCTAAACATATTTGTTTAAAGACAATGCAATGTAAAATACACCAAGAATTAATCTGGCCAGCAGCAGACTGAGGTTTACACAAAGCATCTGCCGGCTGCCTCTGGTAAAACATTCCATTTGTCTCCACGGTGTTTATGGCATCACTGGCTGCTGCTGCTGCTAGGAGCAGCAGTACAGCAGCCTTGTGAGACAGCTTACATTAAAGGAAGAGAAATTCTGTAACACAACCTTCTCCACTACATTTTCAGGATTGCTGTCTTTTATGAAGCCCTCTGGCACTAAATCTTTCCAGACAATAACAACGCAAGCGTAGCAAGAGGAGGGCGGTTGAGGGGAGGTGTGTGTGTGTGGGGGGGGAGGTTAATGAAATTGCTTTCCCTCCCTCACTACTGGTTTTTATTCCTGTGCTTTACTGTATTTCTTCACTGCCTCTCTGAGGAGTATCCAGCAGGCATCCCCCTGAGCAGTTGCTCCCAAAGGCTGAGCACCAGACCGGGGTGCTCTGCCATGGCTTCTCCCTGCCTCAGTACAGATCTGATGATCAGAGCGTGCTTACTTCTGCCTCCACAAGATGATGCCACCTTTAGCACCACTATTTCCCCCTCATCAGGGTGGCTGGAACTTTCAGCATGTTTGTAAGCTCAGCTGAGACATCAAGATGAACCAGCCTAACCCCTTCAGAATGCCAATGAAGCGACATGAAGTCCTAAAACCCACTAAGACTTCTCATTGCCTGCCCCACTCTAAGTGCCACCTGACAAGTGGCATGGCTAATGACTTGTCTGTGCCATTAAGACTGGAATGTGCAGAGATTTACACAGTGACACTTGCATCACACATGCCAGCACCTACTACCACTGAACAAGCAGCTGGGCACCAATTTAACCTGACCTTACCAACTTGTGCAATCTGACAGCTCCCCACGCTGTTCACCTGCTGTCAGCTCAGTCTGCTGAGGAGCTTCTCTTCCCCCTGCAACCTTTCAAATTAATAGCAATTCATCAGCAAGTTCTGCAAAGCCATTAAACACAGAAGCAGCAGAGATGCCTTCCTGAATCCCTGATCCTCAAGTCAGAGCACTCTTCCAGGAAGGGAGAAAATGCAGATTATACACCTCAGCACCACATATTGCCTAAACCAAAGGAGGGGGGGGGCCCTAGTTCTAGTGACACAGATTGCACAAGTAATCTCTTCAAGAAAGAAATGGGAAGAGAGGTTGTTTGTGCCACCATTTTTTCCTGCCCCTAGCAGCCTTTCAATTCCTTAGTGAAGAAAAAGCAAAAGCTCTGCTTCCTGGGAATGAAGTTGACTGGGAATGAAGCAGGAAGACAGGAAAATATGCTGAAGTAGCCTGGGGAGCTTCCAGGCTAATGTAGATGTTTCTTCCTATTTGTTTATCAACTTTGAACCTTCTTGTGTTCTGTAAATGTTTTCAAGTAACAGTAATGCTTTATAAAATGGCTTCAGATATTCTTTCCAATGCATCATTTACTGGTAGATTCTCTCAGCATTACCTCTTAAATTAAGGATGCTCTTTTGTCTGCCCTGAGACTGTAACAGAACACAGATTATTCACCATCTACTTGACCCCTGCAAAACAGGCTTAACACAAATGCCTCACTGCCCAGTGAAACTAGGAGAATCTCTTTGGGTCAGCGGCACAGGAATCGAGATGAAAGATGGTCCTTAAACCTCAGGTAGAAGGATAGGCACAAAGAAAACAGAAAAAGCCTGCTGAAGACTGCTCAGCACTAGCTCATGCCTGTTAAAAGTGCCATTTTTGAGTAGTAAGAACAAATGTCTTAAAACCAAAACCTTTCACTTCATAGGTACTACTGTCAATTCAAAAATGGCTTGTAGTACTGTTTTTAAGTGAAAAAAAGAATAATTCCAAGAAAATCCTCCTGAGGAAAATTTCAGTCCTAAAGCATCTGTCATTAACTGAAGACATCCAGAAAAGTTCCTTACAGCAGAAAAGCTAGAGCACACTGCAGCTTTCCACCCTGAATCCACCAGCAGCACGAAGGGGTTCAGATTCAGATTTACTCTACTGGTTAGAGGAGTTCTCTCCACGTAAAATGTTCCCTTTATTGCAAACACAACATTATTGCTGCTCTCCATAGATACTGCTTAGGCACTGGCCACTCTCACCTTTAGGAGAATGCTGAAGTGTTGAGATCTGATCTGCTACAGCCTGATGGAGTATTCCATGGGAATGGTAAATGGAAAAGCCAAGGAAAACACCCAAGCATGTTTTTTCAAGGGCCCCCAGCACAGGCAAGATACAAGATTCCCCAGCTGGCACAAGGGCACCCTGCCTGGCCCATCAAGGGGGACAGTCACCTCCACCTGGGCATCAGAGCAGAAACACCAGGAGGAAATCAGAGAGCTCCAACAGCAAGGACAGAGCCAAAGGTTGGTATCATCCTGGCCTCTGAGACCTCATGGACTGACCTTGTGACCTGCTGAGCACCCTCAGCTCAACGCTGGGAACACCTCAGCTTGGCAAATACTCAAATCCCATAAGCCTTGGAGGTTGTAGCAGGGGAGTGCCCTGCACGTTGCTAGCAAAAGCCTTCAGAGAGCCAAGGAAGGAAGAAAAGACTAACAAAAACTTTAAACTACCTGAGAAAACCTGTGCCAAAATCCCCTTAAACTTGCATCCATGGCTAAGCATGAGAACTAAATTGCTGCTGCTGTACTGGTGCTGCTAGCTGGGCACGGTCTGAAAGCACTGGTGCAGCAATAAGCACAGCTTAATTGCTGAGAAGCTTCCATATTAATAGCAGAATTTCTGGTCAGAAACATGTGAAAGCCTGTAGGCTTTGGAGCAGTAAACTAGAATTGGGACCGTATGGTGGCAGAACAAAGTCTGCTGAAGAGTGTTGTATTTTCTGCCTTTGATAGGGACCTTCCAGAGCTGTCAGCTGAGCTGCAGAATTACAAACCTGACACTGCAGCAGTCACTTTTTAGATTTCAAACTGTTCCAATGACTTGTCTCCAGGGAAGAATACCCAGCTCACAAGAATCAATAGCAAAACAGGTAATGATGCCAGTGCACAGGGGCAGCCACCCCCAACACCACGTCCCAGGCATCCAGGAAAAGCTACTGAAAAGGAGTGGTGGGAGAGAATGATGGCAAAAAAAACCAACTTGCTCCCTCTTTGAATCAGTGTGAGAGAGATGTTGTGGGGCTACTCACTGCATTTTGCAGCTTGATGGTATTTGATTCCACGTTACAGATTGATCTTCATACGCCCTCAGTTCACACCATGCCACTGCTCCAAGCCACTTGCTGAAGAGATTATAAAAGAGCCCATTTTATCACATCTTCACCTCTGAATGCATTACAAGTGACATCGCTTAATTTGAGCCAATCTGAACAGCTAATTAGATGTAAACAGATTGAAAAATTGTACACACAGGACGAGTCATTTTTCAAAAGGCCACTAATCTGAACAAACCTGAGCCCATCCATTTCCTTCAACGTTTGTCTAAATGAATTACAGCAGAGACTTGTCCTGCACTGGCCTTGTGATTCATACAACTGGCTCCCTCCTCTTTTGATGAAAATCTCAGGCACTGTAGAAAGCAGTGAAGTTATTTGTTTATCAAGGCTCTATTATAACAAAGATAAAGATGCCTTTCTGCACCTAGTGGACGATGTGTGTGTGCCAAAGCAATTACAGCCTACTTCTCTCCCACCTCCCAAGGCCACATCAAAGCTAGTGAGGGTCTGTGTAGTAACAGAGGAAAAGAAAATGATTATTTCATCACCATCAAGAGAGGTTTTGACTTCAGAACTCTCCGGGTGCAAGCCTCCCCTCTGCTCTCACCCCCTTTCACCAGCAGAAATGAGAAGGAAAAAGATCCTGGGCAGAGACAGCTGATGATCTTTCTCGAGACTCCCTCCAAAGCTCAGCTGAGGCTAGACAAGCAATGACACTGGGAATGAGAGCAGCTCTGCAGGACAGGCAGAAGCCCAGAGGGGCCAGTCATGACTCGGATGAGATCAGGAGCTGCTGAAGTGATCCAGTGCCAGACAACATAAAGAAGTCTTCAGATAAAATGCAGGGAAGTGCAGCCTACTTGGAAATGCAGAGCAATTAGCAGAGCATTATGCATGAGGTTTTTCCACTTGCTACTAAAGCCCACATCTTTTCCATTACCTGCACATGCAAATGTACACAGTGAGATGGGAGAGGGCAGAGAGAAAAACACTTGTGTGGATTCTGAAATGAACAAACATTTCCACATAATCAATCCCTTTCCAGACTGCTTAACACAGAAATCCTGCTGAATAAAACAGGCTAAACTCGAGATGATTTCATGTGTAAACTCATTTATGGTACCTAGAATTAAGGGTCCACTGAGCATCTGCTGTGACCTCCCATGGTCCCAGGCTTTCAAATTCATCCTCATCTGAGCAGAACAATCTAGACACCCAAGTGTCAAAACCCTGAGTGATGCAGAATCCCACTTAATTTTGTAATCAATGCTCATTTTAAAACGTGCTATTGTCTTCATTTACAAACATGCATCTAGACTTTACTCTGAGTTTGCCTAGCTTTAATTGCCAGCCTTGCATCTCATCAGACCTTTTGTCAACATAAAGAGCCCTGCTGTTCACCTCTGTTCCTCACACTGGCACTTACTGATCACGACTTCCGTGCCCCTTCCCTTTCTCCTGACAAGGCTAAGGACAGCTGAGCTTTCCTGGCTAAGCCCTTGGCTGTCCACAGCCTTCTCCTCTGCCTCTCAGTCCCTTTGGAGCTGCATCAGCACCTGCAGGAAGGATGGAGGCAACGTGCCATCCTCACCCTGCTCACGAGCCTGCTTCTTCAACGTCCCAGGATAACCAGTGACACTTTGGCCTCTTTGTCAAAGGGTTCTCACAAGTTCACTGCCTACTAAGATAGAAGCAGAGAAACTGGTTGTTTCTATCAGCTGAGGGGTTGATCAGTGAGCACGTGGCCAGCTAGGTTAGTGGCAAAACAAACACACACAGAGCATGAGGCTGATTCCTGTGCTGTCCCTCTGATGAGAAACCCACTTATAATCGCATCGTGAAAGGCAGTTTTTTTACTCCACTAATTGTGTACCACATTAATTTTGCATGATTCTTGCTCCTTAATCATAGTGCCATGTAGTGGCATGCCAAATACTTCACTGACATCCATGTACACTACATCAATATTGTTGTCTTTCTCAAGCAAACTTGTAGCTTCATAAATAACATTTCAATTAGTTGCCAAAATCTATTACATCAGCCTATACTGCTCAGCATTAGCTCTCATTTATTTCTTTATTAAGTGGGGCTGGGTCTGCATGTCCTGCTTTACCTCAATCAATGTCGGATTGACAGGCCTATAAATATCTGGATTTTTTTTTGCCTACCCTTTTAAATATCCCCACACCTACATTCCCTCAGCCCTTTAGAGCTTTCAAGTGTTCTCAGACTTACCAAAAACCAACACTAAAGTCCCTTAACTAGATCTCTCTAAACTCCTACTTAAGATATTTGGGGCTGCTGAGGCAAAAAGGGTCCTGCTTCAGTAGCTGCTTTTTAAATAGGCACCATCATTATCTAACTCCCACGTGACTGGAATAAAATCCTGTGAAATATCAGGGAAGAGTTTTGACCTCTTCTTCCCTGCATCATGGGAATTTCAAGATGCAGTTTGGAGTTCTCCATATTGTTGAGTATTTTGGGCTTCTACTCAAGTATTCTCCTGAGCAACAACTGCTAAAAACATTTTATGTGCTTGTTTTAAATGAAAATCTAAGGATCTTCTGCAATACAGTTAACAGCCTGGGCTAAAAGACTTGAAACAACATCTTAAGACCTGGTAGAGAGCTGTACCATAAAATTTTAACTTGCCTGGATGTGATGATGAGCTGTTCTAGATTCTCATGCTTGCACCACACTCATTAAAGATGTCCTGTATGTGCATTTACATAAAGGAGATGGCAACTTCCAGTTTGCTAAGTGGCTGGGAATCAGTCATGCTCTTCCTCAAGTTAAACTCTCACTGACTTCAAAGCCAGCAGGCAAAACGTTCAGCTTTTGTTTCCCAATCTCTGAGAGGAAAGAAAGCCTCTTAGACGAGAGGGAATTTAAACATCCTGTGCAGAATATATTAAATTGGCCAGATGCAGCTGAGGTCTGAAATGTAAGAGTTAAAGCAAAGTGAGCATGTGAACCTTGAGAGAGACTTGGCAGTTTTTCATCCTGTTCGTTCTTTTTTTCAGCTCTCATGAGAGCATCTTTCTTTTGAAGATCTCATGAGAGCATCTAACAAAATCCTATGTCATGCCAAAACCAGCTCAAAGTGAGTGCACAGTGAATCAGCTTCTCCGCTCCCTAAACAGCAGAATATATAACCGAAGATTGCAGAGAGATCTCAAGTTCTGCTCGCTCCAAGGCACTCATGCCCCACGTTCAGATCAAAACTTAAGAGTCAAAGGTATTTAAATATATGCTAAAAATTAAGCATGTGCTTCAAACATTCTCTTACCCCACGCAGGAAGGTGTTCAGAGTGACAGAGCCATTTAAAAGCTTGAGAAGCATTTTTCTTCCCTGCTGAAGAACTTTCTGCTTAGGAGTGCAAACTGGTGGGCTAGATTCCCCTCTCTCAGTTACCATGGCTAAGCTCCAGTGGTTCCCCAGTTGTCACAAGGAAAATTAATCCAGGTTTACAGAGATGTAGCAGACAGATCTGGTCCAGTGTGCCTCTCCCTTGCTGTGTTTACAGGGACAGACCAATAAATGAGTGTTTGTGATTGGGATGCCCCCCTTCTTAATCTGTTTGCTGGAGTATCATAGGATTTGTTTGATGATTTAGTTATTTGTGGATTTACAGATTGCACATGATTAGACAGCATACCTTGAATTTTATTTTTTTTTTTCCTCCATTTGGATGTGGACAGGCAATTGTGACTTTTAAAGCAAAACCAGAGCAGGTTAGCACCTTCCATTCATGGTCTCCTTGGGTGGCTCTGAACCACTTAGAAGGGCTAAAACCCATAAAAGAGGTGCATCATTTAAGAAAGAGGTTCCAAACTTATGTCATTGCTACTTCTCAACAGAAGTCTGGGGATCTTTAAAGTGTCTTCTATTAATTTTCTTTTTCTTTTCATTATTACTTTGGCCCAGTAATAACCAGGCAAGCACAGGGATCAAACACACCACTTTTCAGTGGACTTTCTTCATCCTAACTTCAGAAGTGATACACAGGCACAACCCAGGAAACCAAAACCAGTATCTCCCAGACAGTTATTTATAGGGAACCTTCCAGCCCTTCAAGCTCACAGGAGCTGTGGAGCTCTGTTGGATTCTCTCAGTACTGAGCTAATTGACCCTGCCTGACTTTCTCAAATGAGAGCTGCTATTTCTACCCATATTCCATAACTTCAGAGGATTTCCAAAACCACTAATGCATCCTACAACCAGCACAAAACGCCTGTGGCAGTTTAAAAGTTCAGCACTTGTGAATGCTCAAGTGCTTCCCATCTGGTCAACAAAAACACAGGAACTTCATCTTTTCCTAATCTTGAAAGGCCATGAAGAGACATTAACTGCCTTTCCCTGACCTAACTCTTATACAGGTCAGATGTGCATCAGCCCTGAACCAGAAGTCATGTAATCATGTTAGGACAGTGAAGAGCCTGAGCTAATAAACCCAGCCTTTCAAAGAGCTTATTGGTTTGGGCTCAGTGCCATACTGAGGTTAACAAGGTAAAAACCTGCTTAACAAAGGAGACATATATTTGACCATCCACAGTCAGGTCATTCATTTAAGATTTAAACATTCCCTCCAGAGGTATTTACCCAGTCAGTGCACGTTGCTCATAAGTTGATTCTGTACCTTCTAATGCTGCTTTAAATTATAGCTCCCAAATTAAATTAGAATAGAAGAAGCTTTCCCATTGCCTTATTGCAGTTGATGAGAGCACGTGGGGTTAGCAGATACTCTGAATTCACAAGAGAGAAGCCTCTATCACCTGTTACACACGGGCAAAGGATGGGATCTGGAGCTTGAAATAGGAATTCTCTTTCTTTCAGAGGTTAAACTAGAGCACCCCCAGTATTTTCCCATCTATTGTGAACATGTGTGTGCTTGTGTGTTGATCTGCACTGCAATTTATACACTGCTTTATTCAAAGCAATATACACTCCAGGTTTTACGGTGTATTTTGGCTCAAGTGTTATTGCTAGGACAGCATTTACAGCAATATTCACTGTGTTCTGCATAGCCCTGCCCATCCATCAGCCTGGTAATAAAGCAGAAAGGGGGAACTGGTGGAAAAGCAGCAGAGCTGCTGAATTCAAGTTAGTCACACAAAACCAGCGTGGAGACAAGTACAAATGCAATTGGGTCAAAGTAGCTATTTGACTGTTGATTAAAGAGAGGGAAAAAAATAATTTTTTATATATATACACACATACTGCATTGGAGTTTGCTTCAAAAAAGCCTTCAAAGTGTTAATTTTTTCCTCCCTCTTTTCCCCGGGTTAGTGTTTCAAGATGACTGCTGCTCCATACAGATTTTTAATATGTATGTGTTTACTCACACATCTCTAAGCCAACAGGAAAACCAGACCAGAATTCCAAATCTATCATTAAATCTACATGTTGGCATCTACAAAGAGCTGCAGGACTTCCATTTTTCTGGATGAGATTGAAGGGGTAAATTGAAAGAATGAACAAACAAACAAGACACACTCCTCTGAACGTACACAAACACAAGGAGAGGGACAGAGGAGGAGGAGAAGCTGGCTCACAACACTGCTGATTTCCAGGTTTGTCTAAGAAATGAGGAATAACTTTAAGCACACTATGATCTCCAGGTCTTTCTGGATTACCTAGGGGTCTGCTGACCAACAGCATGGTTCAAAACAGACAGCACTCATTTGGCTCTGAAGCAGCACGTGTTGCTCCCAATTCAGCCACTGAAGTGGGATGCAGCTTCCAGCCCCTGCCCAACTTGGGGAGCCAGACCCTGCTTCACAGATCTTATTCCCTCCTCACTGTGAAGAAGAGCCTCAGAGCATCAGGGTGAGTACTAATCTTTACCCCTTACTACTGTAAAATACAGGGTGATGATGATACTGATGAATTACGACTCGTTTTCCTCATCCTGCTTTAGTACAGACTATAAAGAATTAACATAAAAACCACACTCAGACATGTATCCAGAGGCCTGGAATGGCAACTGAATGAGGCTCTGAAAGCAATTCAGTGCAGATGCTCGTGCACCGTGCTGGGGACCACGGGGACATCCAGTGTGACAGCCACCCAGAGTAAATCCCTCAGCGTAGGGATGTGAGCCAACCAAGAGCTAAGAATACAGATAGCAGAGAGAGGGGAGAAGTGTTCAGTGTAAAAAAGAATCCAAGGAGAGCTGTTGTTAGCACATTAAGAGCTATAATGAAATACTGCATCTTGAGTTTGTCGCCGGTTGAAGCCAGGAAACAAGAATTCATTAGAAAGCTGCTCGAGACCACAACATGAATCATTGCATCCTAAAAAAACTCAGTTGTCTAGAGAACAGCCTAGATAAAAATGAATGGAATCTCTTTAAATTACTCTCTGTATCAACTCTTTCACATTCATTCTTTTTTTTTATTTTTTTAATTTTTTTTTTCCTGCCATTGATTAGTATCTTTCTGGGATATGGGTTTTAAAATCATCCCACACCATACTCCCAGCTTCTGCAATCAAAACACAAAAAGGGCTCTTGATTCTGCATTTGCAGTCTTCATTTACAGAGAAAAAATGTCTTCTGCAGGGAGAAACTTGAACACCTACTGTTCTTACTCACTTACTGGAGATCCTCAAATGTGTGTGCTGAAGGCTCAGTAATCAAATGAGATTAAGATCCCCTCCATCACTTTACAAATACAGATACTTTTGTATGCTGCTGCTGCTGCTGCACACAGGAGGATTAAATCACCTCTAGAAAGCCCTCAAGATCATTAAAGTGCTGAGAACTGGGACCTCTCTGATCCCAGCATCCCCGAGAGGAAAAGCAGAAACCTCCAACTCCTAAATAACAAATTGAGGAGACTTCTCTGCAAATCCAGAGACAGGGAAGCATGGCAGGCAAAACATGGCCTGTGGCTCCCCTGCTCCTGCTCTGGGCAGTCTCCAGAGCAAATAAGGCTGGTGTGACCACACTGTGGCTGTGTACGACTGCACCAGCCCATTTTCAGCACTTTCTGACTCCTTAACCAGTTGTCATTTCACATGCCAAGAGCTCCACTGAGGGAGAAGCAGTACTGAGAGCTGAACTGGTGCCAGTCATGGGGGAAACCACCTCAAAGCCAGAAACTTTGCCATGTTCAAAGAACTGGAAAAACCACTGTGTCCTCTGCTAGTTCACAATTCCAGTTAATTTCCTATTAGAAGTCTCTTTGTTCTTATTAGAACAAAGGAACCCAACCATGAGATACCACTGTTGAAAAGCTGGTTCCCTCATCTCTCAGCTTCTGAAGTGATAACACTAAGGGAACACGGGAGAAAAAAAACACCCAGAGGCTCCAGTTAACAAGCAACATCTTTTTCTGCCCACAAGGCAGAGATTCCTGGACAGCCCTCAGCAATTCAGCCCTCAGCATCCTCCTCAAGCACAACTCCATCCACTCACTGCCTTCTAAGCAGATCAAAGCCCAGGAGACACTGCCCAGCCTGCCCATGCCCACTTGCAGTCCCCCAGGACTCCCAGTTTCAAATTTCTCACGGAAAAAACACCCCACTCATGATTGTTGGGAGTGGATTTTACAAGATTTCACTGTGATGACATCCACAATTTATTACAGCTTTTACAACAAGCCCGTGTCTAGTAAAGAGTGATGTAGTGACAACATTTACTTGTCTGGATTGAGAGTCTCAGGGCACATAAATACACTTTTGTACTTTAAGAACAGCCAGAGCTGCCTACTAAATCTTGAATAATACAAGGCAGCTTTGTAGACCTTTAAATACATGCACCAACTTGGTTCTGACTCCTTCACCATCCTGCTTCCCCTACTATCTGCCAGCCAGTCCCCAAGGTCCTGTTCTGCTTGTCTTTTGTCAACCTTAGCTTTTAAAGTGAAACTATTTGGAAATCATGCCTTTAAATGATATTTGAGGATGGAATGTATTACTTACAGAAAGTGGCCAAGTTTGTTTCCCCTTCTCCCCAGTTATAAAACAAGTCCTCTGTTTTCCTTGGTACATACACGATGAATTTGAAAACTGAATTATTGACCATGTGCATGGAAACCCCATCGTAAATATAAATTAAATTGTAGATTTCTGCTAAGCACTGAATAAAGGAATTTCTTTCAGGTAAGAGTTTAAAAAGATAATTTAAAAGGACAGTGGAAAAAAACAGTAATAGTTTGACAAGACCTTTGAAAATGAAGAGCAATATTTTCATTGTGGTTTTTAGGGAGCCACAGATGACTACTTCATAGGTAAAAATAATTCTTTACTCCCCACACTGTGCTCTCCCAGATACTGGCTGCCAAAACTAGGCAAAGATCAGGTGATATTGGACAACTAATGAGACAATGACCCGGAATCCAGACAGGACCAGCCCTAAGAGGCCAGACCTGCAGCCTGTGTTGCATGCAGAAAGCTGCCTCAGCTCCTGGGAGCTGCCCTGCTGCAGCCCAGCCTGGTGCTGACCATGCCCCTCTCCTGCCACGGGGCTCCCAGAGGTTACTCAGGGGGCTTCAGCAGAATGGACCCTTCCCTAGCCATGCAAAACTAGCCCCCAGACAAACCTGTCCCAGCAGCCCTACCACAGAAGTAGCTTCCAAAAGTCATGGCCCTTGCCCTGGGCACTACTCAGACCCAAAGCTTAACCTTCCAAGGTCTGGTCACAAACCCCTAGGACTGGTGTTAAACGAGCAAATCTATGAAGACTGTACTTATGAAATCAAAAACCAAACCAAAGCAAACCATCCCCATCCTAACTGCAGGTTTTCCTCCATTTTACAGCATCCCAGGTAGGCAGCAAAGAGTTTGGGCTGTTTCCACGTTCGTGTTGCTGGTCTTATAAAAACACACTGTTCCTTCCCTGTGACATTTCTTCCTGTCTTTGGAAGAATGCTCTCTGTTACCACGAAATATTTGGCTTGAATCCTCCAGAGAGGAGGAGCCAAGGGTTTGGTTTATGATTGAAAAGCAAAAGAAATATTGCTCTAAACACAAAACAAACGAGTGCAACTGTAACAGTAGATGGAGATAGAGCTCCTAGCACAACCTATGAATAATTCCAAGTCCTATAAGAAGTAACACAGCTTTCTGAATTTCCCTAGAAAACAGCATAGCATTATTAGCTTCCAGCATGACTAAAATGAAAAACAATAACGTTCTTTAGAGAAAAAGCTGAACAAAAGACCATATGTAGTGTAACTAAACTGCAAAGCACATCCACTTGCAAGCTGAAATTGGGAAAGACAATGTGTGTATACACATAAGCAGAGAGATCTTAAAAGATGGCTCTTACCTCCATCCCCAGATCCTGAGCCAGCATCTGAAAAGAAAAAAGAACAGAAAGACATTGATATTCATGTGCTACAGCAGATCCTGTAAGTATGCAAAGCAAGAGTGTTCAGTTAAGTGTATTAGAGTGTACCCAACGTTTGATGTCATCCCTGGGTAAATGACAGAGATCTCATCTGAACACAGCTCACTCAAGCCATCTTTCTCATGTCTCCAACCCTTTCTCATGTCTCTCTTTCCCTTTCAAGCCTCTCTATCAGACTAAACTAACGTTAAGCCCTGGAGTGCTGCAACATCCTCACAAGCCTCAGCCTCCTTCTGCTGTACTGAGGCTGACAAAGCTTTGTTCCCAACAGTTGTGCCAAGTTACTTTACTTGGCTACTACGAAACCATCAAAGAGAATCTTTTGAACCCATTTTGTTTGAGAAAGGACCAATTGGAAATTCAGGTCATTATCTTTGCTGTCGCATCAGATCATGACTAGTTTGAATAATCATCATTCTAATGGTTTATTCCAAGTCTTCAGATGATCAAAATGCCATTTTTCTCGATGGCATTGCAGAGTTTCAAAGTTGAGTGCTTTAGCTTTATTTTTTTTTTCCCCTCTGCTTGATGTTTTGTTGACTGAAATGACAAGAGTCACAAGTTGAGGAAGTGAAAGTTTAGTTTAGCACTGGACTGCCAAGCCCAAAGCTTCATCTTGAAACTTTCCAAGCCAGGCAAAGCCCAGAAATGTACACGCAGAAATGCACACACATTCACATACAGGGTTATCACAAATCATTTCTAAGAGGAGCTTCTTTTGCAGACAAGGGAAGGAGATTGTCATCCCATCCTCCCCCTTGGTGGAGGGGTTATCCATTCATCTGCATTAAGAGTTTGGAAAGGCTGTTTTATGGTCCAATTACCCTATGAACTGTTTAATTTGCTGACAGCAAGGGCTGGGGGATCTGAACTGGCTTGCACATGCTGTCATTGCTCAAAGTGAAAGAAAGAAAAACTTTCTTTGCATAAACCTGTCACAAGAATGGCTTAAAATGGCAGATTTCTGAAGCAAGACTGCTTAGGAGAGATGCAAAGGGTGGCTGGAAAAGACAACAGAAAATGATGGTGTTTTCCCAGTGACCATCTCCTGCATGTTCCTGATCTGTGCTGGCACTCCTTCTTCCTACTAAGGAAAGCAAAGTGTCCATTGCAATGCCCTCATGGGTCTGGGAAGCACTGCTCTTCAGCTGTGCCAGGGCTCCCCAGCACAGGGAAAGGACTGAACTCCTGTTGCCATCTGCCTCCAGCTAGAAACTAACTTATCCTGTCCCTCTTGGAAGGAGAGAGACCTGTCTGTCTCCTCTGGCTCCCACCTTTCCATGCCCAGACCTGGGCTGGTCCCAGCCAGGAGGGCAGCTCAGTGCAGGACTCTGCAGCCCAGGTCTCTGCTGGATGTCCAGCACACCTCCATTCTGCCCAATCCATGGAGAAAACCTGAGGGAAGTGGCTGCTTCCTTCTGAACCAAGCCTCCTCCTTGGAAAAAGGATTTAAAAAAAAAAGAGGCCAAACGCTGAAGACTTCAGGGAAAGCCTTTTTTGCTTGGTTTGTTAGTTTGGGATTTTTTTGCTTGGTTTGTTAGTTTGGGATTTTTTTGCTTGGTTTGTTAGTTTGGGATTTTTTTGCTTGGTTTGTTTGGGATTTTTTTGCTTGTTAGTTTCTTTTGTTTCCTTCTCTGCTTCTGAAATCTACAATGTGTTTCATGGAGAATGTTTCCAACACAGAGTTCCTTGCCTACTGGCAACAGCCAAGATGTAGCAGTGCACTAAAGTTATCCCTTTAATCAAATAATTTGAACAAAGAAAGACCAGTTGCTGCACTGGGAGAATTTACCAAGCTGAACAAAACCTGTGCCACAATAAGCTTTGTCAGCCTGAGCCCTGTTTACTATCAATTTAAAGGGGGAAAAAAAATTGCAGCACCTGTTTTATTCCTCTTAAAAATTGTCAGGTAACAGCTTCAGAGAAGAACATATCCAGGGAAAGAGTTTATTTTTCTCTCAGGTGTATGAAACACAAAATTACAGTGCTGCAAAAAGTTTGTCTAATGCACTTTTTTGACTCCTCCATCCTCAAGCTGCTTTAAGTTTAAAGAACTCTCTCAAGAACAAAGACTTATTCCTCCTGCTCTTTTCAAGTTAACTTCACTGCCCACCTCTAACAGATGCTAAGCACAAAAGAAAAACATCAAGAACTCCTGAACACAAGCAACTCAGTTTTCCTCACTGATTTTGCTCATTCACCTTTCCAGCTGTTTCATAAAAGCAGAGACACAAAGAGCTCACAAAGCTCAGAGTTAAACAAAAAGATTTCTTGAATGCCAGTCAGTTTTCACATATGCTCTTTCATCAATTCTTCCAGCAGGTTCAGAAAAAAAACCAACAAACCCTGTTGCACAGACTTAAGTGTTTTTTGAGCCAAATCTTCAGCTGGTATAAATGGAGAGAGCTCACTACCACCAGTGGTCTGGTGAATCAGGCCAGCTGGGAACATGGCTGTGCAAGCATAAAGAAAAACCCAAGAAACTGGATTGCAGGCAATAATACTCCAGTTCAATCTCTCCAGATTATGGAGAGGTTTGTGGTAATCCAGATGCCCATTTATCAGACATCTGCTCATTTAATCTGCTTCCAGTTACTTGCTGAAACAGCCCAGAAGTGTATGCATGATTAGGAGCACAAGATACTTATTAAAACAAAAGAAATCAGCTTGTGTGCTGCAATCTCCAGAGCAGTGTCAAGGCAATCATGGACTCTGAGCTTGCACTGACTTGGCTACTTGGAGGGGAAGGATGGCAGTGATTTGCCATGCCAAAGCCTGCAGAGAATGACCCCTTGATGGATTGAAAGCAGGGATTTCAGCTGGTTTTTGCCACGCAGGGGGATGTTACTGAGGCATGGGGAGGTGTGTACGTACCTGTGGCACAGGATCCCTCAGCCACGAGGAGGATTTCACTCTGCTGCTTGCAGGCAGCCTGCTTCAAGTAGCACTCGTTCTGGTAGGTGTCCCCGTTGGAGCCACACACGGGCACATAGTCACTGTTACACTGAGGGGACAGAGAGTGGAGCAGTCAGGCATGCAGGCAGGGTGCCACAGTTTCAGTGCCCTCCTCCCCTCCCTGCTGTTCTAAGAACCCCAACACCGACCCCCCTCTTCGCCTTCACAGCTCCCAGGGGAGACAGAGAGGGGGTCTGGAGACAAAAGAGCATCAACCAGAACTGAACAGCTTAGGGAGAAGAAAATCTGAAGGAGCAGTGTTCAATATGCTGTCAGAAAGGCATCTCCCTGGGGGAGGGAGGTGGGGGCATACCCAGGGAAGGAGCACAGGCAAGGCAAAAGGCTCCTCACCTCTGCAATAGCAGCTCCTGCCTTTCCATTGGATGGCTGCAGACAAATTGTAAGGAACAGGCTTTTCCCCCACCCCTGCACACAGGCACCCTCCCTGCTACAGGCACAGAAGTGTCTTCCTGAGTGACTTTAACTCTGTTTAAGTATCTAGCTGTAACTACAGTGGATTGGACAGAGGGAAACGATTTCTGAGAGACCCATCATCACAAGCCATCCCTCCTTCTGCAGGGGCAATGCCCTTCCTGACAAGCTGGGGCAGTGATGCTCCACACCAAGGTCCAACGTGCCAACACACCCCCCACTTTCGGATCAAGCTCCTGCTCCAAGCTACCTGCTCTGTTCCCTCTGCCACTCTGCCAGCTTTGCCCTCTCTTGGTAATGTTAATAAAAATAATTCCATTTTATATTGAAAATTGGGCAACCTACTGGGTGCAGTTATCCTAAGATAATCACGCTCAGAGGCTCGGAAATACTTGGATGTAGCCTGCACAGGGTAATTATAGCAGGGAAACGATTAGCTCGTGATTACCGTGCTCCTGGTACGCCTCATTGTTTAATTATAACTAATGGAATCAGCACAATTATTATTTACAAATGTTCACCTCTGCTTAAAGCCAAGTAAAAATGAAAAAAGAAATCCTATTTCTTATTCAGGTGTCTTATGCCACGGAGTGTCTGAGGTGGGTTCACCAGGAGCAACGTACAACTGAAATTCCAGGGACACAAACGTCTCCTGTGCTTGAAAGTGAACGACTAGAGAAGTGATTAACACAAACAATTACATGGATTGCATTAATTGCAGGCCTCCACACACAGCAGCTGCCAAGAAATTATTCATAGTTGGTCAGAGTGACATTTTGATTGGGCCAAATCAAATGACATTTTCCTTATGCATTGTATTTTCTTCCATCTTCCCAAGCTGCTGACTACCCCCAGCGTTCACTTCCCTTGGAACAAGAGGGCAAATCAGCAGCTCCAAACAGCAGAAATCTGTTCCTTCCACTCCTAACAAAGGGCTTGGCCACACAGAGAGTTTAAACAGTTGATTCAAGAGTGTTTCTATGCTCTTTTCACCATGACATTCCAAATCTGAGCAATGGCTGAAGCAGAAAATGCTTCGTCCAGAAGCTCAACAGCGATTGCTGGAGGCTGAGCTGGAACGTTTAACCAGGACCACTGACACCATCACGTGAGGTTTTGAAAGCTGGAAGGTCCAAACCATGCTTGCTTTAGCCATGCTACCTGCTGGTCACCCATGGCACTTCTTGCCAGAGCAATCTGTGCAAAATTTGGCTCCAAGTATCCCAACGGGCTGCGTTACATAGAAAGTACAGGTAAAAATACACAGGTGTAATACCCAGGTAGAAACCGTGTTGGATTCTGTTCCCAAGAAACACAGTGGCAAACTCTCTAATGGTTTCACCCAGAGAAAAATACTTGAGTGAGCTGCAGATCCAAAAAGCCAGACAGCTCTACAGTGACAGCAGCAAGAGTGAAATCCTGATCCCTGGAAAGGGGTGACAGAGCTGCTATGAAGCTAGGATGGAGCTTCTCCCAAAGCTTGGCAATTTTAAACCACATTTGAGAGACACCAGGGCTCCAGGAAGGATTAACTCTCCTAGCAGAGGTTTCCCCATCTCTCCTGTGGGTCCTGCCACCCTCAAGCTTGGATTCCATGAGATGAAGTAGAGGTGACTCCATGACAAGCATAGGGAATGCAGCCTGTGCTGGCCATGGGTATTTCTTCATCTGCTGCTCACTCTTCCCACCTCTGCCTTTGGACAATATTTGGATGGAAAATGCAGAAGACACAAGAAAAAAAAAAGAAGTGAGATTTTCCAGATGGATCCTGCCTTGGCTTTGAGCTGAGATGGCTCTGAAAGCCTCTAGGAAACCACAGTGGAAGTTACCCAGGAAAGAAAACAAGACCAACAGTGAGAAGGCTGCAAGTACAAGACTCTTGTACTTGACTGTGCTGAACCCACTACTGGCAGCTCTTCACCATCAGAAATTCTTCTTTCTGGCATCACAGAATATTAGATGTTGACTGCCAGGTCTAGCAACACTTTTTTGGCTTGGTTTAAGGCTCACTAACCCAACCCTAGATGTGGGGAACGATTCTCCATGATGAAGTGCTCAGGAAAACCCAAATCAAAACTTCCACTAAACTCAGTAGCACAGTTCCAGACTGTCCACTTCTCTCTTACATCTGGGCACATTAAAAACACAGCTGTAAAGCAGGGAAACACATGCACACAGTTCAGCCAAGTATCACTCAAAGGCTGCATTCCCCAGCACCAGCAGCCTTGGGTGTCCAGTCAGAGGCTTTGCAAGCACTGGCAGCAGTGCTGGGAACTGAAAGCCTAGGGTTTTTCTAGAGAAAATGGTCAATTGTGTTAACTCCCCATCTCTGCAAAAGGCTGACCTCCTCCCACCCCCATGGATTAGCTACTGCCAAAATCCTGCATCTTGAAACCATGAAAATATATTCTGGAAATTAATATAAAGCTGTCAAAGGCCAGGTCCACAAATGAAGCACGTGAGGGAGTCATGATGTGAAAACAGGACTCGTCCTCACACAGGACGCAGTGACTGTCCACAGTCTTGGTGACTAAAAAGGTATGTAACACTGATGGAAATACTCTGATCATAGCCTTTCAAATCAAAATAAATTCATTTTAAGACCACTTGGACAAATATGATGCATCTATCGTTCTGGTTTGAAAAAAAAAAAAACCCAAAACAAAACAAAACCAAGACTGCAGTAGTCCTGCTCCCCACTTCTACCTCCCCCAGCCCCTCAAGACACAGCCTGGCCAGCCCTTGACTCCTTGACAGTTAAGGAGGCAAGATTAGCTTTCTGTCCTTGTCTATTCTCTCAAGCTGCAGTTAAAGCCCCTGGCAAATTCTGGAGAAAACACAAAAAGTAATTATAGTGATGAGGAGTCTGCTATTGATTTGCTCACTATCACCCCAGAGAGCTGTCACCGGAACGGGGCACCTGAATTCTGATGGAGGACCCCCTTCCCCGTGACATCAATTACCCAGCCAGCTCTGCCTTCCTCAGCCAGCCTCAGCCACCATCCTAGAAATTAATTTTCTACTCCTGTTGGCTTGTCACCATGTCCAGTGATGTTCAAGAGCAGCTAACATCCCCCCAAGCTCTGCCTGTATCAAAGCAGACCGTGTTTGACTCGAGGAGCCTGGGGCACCGTACCTCCCTTCACAGCCACACATCAGGTAACCTGCCCTCCAAGGTCACAGCCAGCCCTGCAGCTCCCAAACCAAGACAAGATCAGGCCCAGGACTGCCCAACTCCTTCTTTGGATCTCATTTGCATATTCATATACCAATTATCTTCCTGAAATCCTTTTCAGCTGCCCCTTCCAGCACTGCTCCACTCGGCATACACACAGCAATCACCTCTCCAAGAAGAGGCAGCTCAGCCCAGAGGTGACTTGGCTTCGTTTACCCTGCATCCCTGGGGACCAGCACCCTTCCCTGGGACAGGGGCGTTCCCAATGCCTCCTCTCCTGCCAAAAGCAGCAGCTGAGTTTTCTCCTTGAAGGCTACAAGTCCACTGTGACCAAAAAGAAGACCCAGCAGGCTCTCCATGGCTGCTCCAAGCACCCAATGTTCATGGCACATCTGCCCCAGCTTAGCAGCAGGCAACGGGACGAGTCAGACACCTCACTGCATGGCAGATTTTTCTTGCAAAAAACATACCAACCCTTAAATCACTGCACACAAGGCAAATGCTCCAAGCAGCATTCTCACCTTGAATTTCAGATTGCATGCAAAACTCGACATGGAATGGAAAAGCCCATGGTCAGTAGGAATTTTCTCCCAACGTGGGAAACACGAGCACCTCCAGCGAGCAACTGTCTTGTTCTTACTAGAGCAGACACCTTCTTTTTTTTTTTTAAATGAAGGAATTTATCACTTGGGATTTTTCTCTGGGCTCTAGAAATATAAACACTACTTGTCACGCTTCAAAGCGAATAGTCTATCAAAGCTCAATAATAAATTAATCATTACAGATGTGCACGATCTTGAACTGTGCACTGTTTGGCCTGCTGTAGCGTCAACAAATCAGCCTTACAAGTTGCACAACTTCTCAGATCCACGCTGAAACTTACGACACCACGGTGGCATAAACATCCACCCAACATGTGCTGGTGCATGCTTAAAACTCTTTTAATTTGTTCAGTTTTTATTCAGGTCATTATGTAAAGCCCAGCTGCTTTGCGAGTTGGCTAAAACATATTAAATGGAATCCTTGCTAATGAAATCGTCTGACTTGGAGACTGCCTGAGGTTTAGATGGAGCTGCAAGAGAGAGAGGGAAGAAATAAACTCCTCAGCCCTACCACTCGCTGAGAGCCCCCCTAAAACTATAAAAAGAACCCTAGAGGAAGTCCATGATTTTGGAACAGAGGGATTGCTCCTTAATCTGATCAGCTGGGCAGATAAAGAGGCAGAAGCATTGTCACTATGCAGCCCTTCCTGAAATATTGCATAAGCACATTAGAGATCCATTTCTTTAACTAGATCAGAACTCCGAATACAATAAGCCACGATCTGTATCAGAAATGAATTTAGAAAGGGCTTTAAATCCTCGTTAAAAGGGCAGAGACTAAAACTCGCAAGGCACAACCCCAAGCTGCAGACCCGCAGGAACATTTAAAGCCACAGCGCCTGCATTTGCCCAGAGAAACTTGCGTCTTCTTGCCACCAGTTGGTTCTCCTGCCGGGTTTTCCCCTCTAACTTCTCCGCACGTAGAGAAATAAATTGCCAAGTGATAGGTTATAAAGGGAGATGCTTGATTTGTGGTCTCATTAGCGAATTAGAGAACGCAAGATCAATCTTCTTACCTTGAACTGACAGACACAAGTCACACTGTCTCCAATCCTTAGACACTCCCCATCAAATTTACAGGTATTGGTGTCGCAGAGAAAGAGATCGTTTTCTCTGTCATCGTAACCTCGAATGGGGAAAGAAAAAAACAACCGAGTACGTCAGCTTGGGTTCAGCAAAAGGCACAATACAGGATGATTGCATTGTAATGCACACAGCACAATAACCTTGTCGATGACATGACAGAGTCCAGATTTCCTTCTGTCCTTCCCTGCCCTCGGTTTGCCACTTTTTTTTTTCCCCTTTTGTTTCTCCCTCGGTCTTCCTCGCCACTATCTCAAGCGCTCTGGTTTTCTATTTCAGACTCTCCCGTCCTCAAAAGTCACCCAGTAATTACCCCAGCAGGTTGGAAATGTCATCAACTCGTCCCCCATCCGATGGCAAATCTGTCGGACAAAAGTCCCAGCTGGAATTTCTCCAGCCCGTGATGCAACAAAGCCTCCTCCCCATAATAAAGACAAACAGGCAGTGTGTTTTCCGTGATGGTCTGCCTGATCCCAATGAAGATTGATCACCTCTAAGTTAACGGGAGAGGTGCCAGGTTCCCCATAAGCCGCTGAGTGAACCTTTAGCTCTTTGCCTTCATTTTCTCCAGGAAAAAAAAAAACAACCAACAAACCCAAACCCAGCAGATCTGACTGAAGATTCAGTTCACGAATACAAGCGTCAATTTCAGATTTCGCTAGCCGACTTCCCACTCCAACAGCGTGCGGCAAGGCATTAAACAAAAAAAGCTGTATCAGACACCAAACCCATTAAGATCTAAATCCACTGATTTTTGGAGGAAGATCTGAGCGCTCTTAACCACATCGCTCCAGGGCTACAATGAGGAGCTTGCAGCAGAAATCCAACCCCCCCCCCCGGGTCTAACACGTTATGTGCCACACACGCATCACCCCAAATAACGCTCTTGCCCTTAGGCTATTGAGAGTCTAATTCCGACTTAGTTTACGCATTGGAGAGGGGCCGGCTGCCGACCGAGATAGGAAACTCATCCCAAAGGTCAGTCCGACTTTAAGGCACAGGCACCGCGGGTTCCTGGTGTCCGTTACCCGGGGATGCTCCCGGTTCGGTTGCGCACAGAAGCGGCCGCCCGCGGGATGCGCACACGCGGCCCGTCTCCCCTCTCCGAGACGCCGAGTTGCCCGGTTCCAGCGCGGAGTTGCGCTCCGGCAGGGGCCGGGGAGCTCTGCCGCGGGGAGCCGCCCGCAACCGCGGCGCTGCGTTGCGCAC
>WYEA01010811.1:0-10593 GCA_033558465.1 Alcedo atthis
CTCTTTCTTATTGGTTTGCATGATCCTGTTCCTTCCTTTCTTTCTTCCCTTTTGTTTTTCTCACCCCAGTTTCACTTCCTAACCCTGTTTCCCTGACATGACACGACAATCACTCTCCCTTGAGTCATCCTTACTTTCCTCCAATGTCCCCTAGCTCTCTGACGTCTTTCCCCCTTCCTCCCCCTAGCTCTGACGGACACGGTCCTCTCACCCCACTCAACCCTCCTCCTTTATAAAGAGATTTTCTTCTTTTTAATCCACGACCCCTCCGTCGCAGCCTCAGCACCCGGTGAACCGCCGAGGCACCGCGGGGGAAAAGACGATCCTGCCTTCTCGCTTTCGCCCCCGCCCCACCCTCACAAGCGGGAAAAACCCCGGGGCGGGGGCAAAGGCCCCACAGCTCAGCCCCGACACCGCCCCGCGGGATGGGCGGCCGAGGCCCGGGGACTGCGGGGCAGCGCGGCGGCGGAGCGCAGGTGGGGCGGCGGGCGGCGGGCGCCGCTCTCCGACGGCGCGGGGTGACGGGCGGTGGCGAGGGCGGGGAGAGCCCTGCCGTGGGCGCGGGGCGGGGGTGCGCGGCCGCGCCGGGCGGCGCGGAGGCTCCGCGGAGAGCGGCGTGAGGCGCTTCCCCTGGTAGGTAGCGCTGGCTCCGCGGGCTGGCTCCTCGCTGCTTTCCCACGGAGCCGTCGGGAGCGCGGGCGGGTCTCGCCGGCGCGGCTGTTGACAGCGATCGCGGAGTGGCGGGGCGACGGCTGGGAGTGGGCTGCGGGTAAGGCTGAGTACGGGGCAGCCGCTGCTTATGTCGCCCGAGAGCTTTCCCTCGCTGTAGTTCGTATACCCCATTATTTAGGCCTTTCGACAGCTTTTAAGCCTTCCGTTTACTTCTCGAACTGCGAACGACTGATAATTTCCATGCTGGACATTTAAATGTTGCCAAGAAAAGTGAGGTTTTTAAAATACGGCAGATAGAAAGAGAAAAAGACAGCATTCCAGCACAAAGACTGAAACGATGTGTTTTGCTGTTGTAGCTATTTCTTTTCTATAGTTCTCCTATAACTTAAAACAAGTTTTGTTGCTTGTCTTCTAACTGGTGACTTTTGTAAGACTCCACATGGCCAAGCTCTTCTGTCCTATACCATGTACCAAATTATTTCTTGACTGAAGAGGGGACTTGGGTACACTAGTAATTCTGTGTTCAGAAATTGATTTCTAAGTATTGCATACCTTTCAGTCACATCATTTGGTTCCCATTCTAATTGCAGGTTACAATTGTTGCTTGTTGCTCCACGGACATTTTAATTTAATTGGCATGTAAAAATAATTTAAATTACATCTGAAATACTTATTTTGTAAATTTACCATAACAGTCTGTTCAATAACCATGTGAGTTTTCCTTGTGCACTGATTGTAAAAAGCATCTCACCAGGTTTGTTAAAAGCAAATTCTGCATTCTTTCCAGAGGTCTTAATGAAATAGCAATCAAAGAAACAGTCGGGACATCAACATGGCTTTCCATGCAGAGGGTCTGGTGGCCATAATTGTATTCTACCTGGCTATCCTGGCAGTTGGAATATGGGCTGCTTGGAAAACCAAGAACACAAGCAGCGAGGGAGATCGCAGTGAAGCTATCATAGTCGGTGGAAGAGACATTGGCTTGCTAGTTGGTGGATTTACAATGACTGGTATGTAAAAAAATCACCTTTTATTTTCTACCTAACCAGTATATAACTTGTGAGTTTTCCATCTGAATGAAGTGTAATCTGTATGTTGGATACTGCAAAATGGGGAAAATAAAGATACTTTTTTTTTCCCAATTGCCAGTAACATTGTTTAGTGAACAGCCAAATGTAGCATCTATATAAAAACAACAAATATTTTTAAATCATACCAGAAGAAACTCTTGTGTTTTGTATTTATTTTTTTCATATTAATCTGTAGATCAGATATGCTTGGGACAGAAGTATACAATTTATATAGATTAATGAGAAATCTGGTTTAAAAATAGCTGTATTGTTTTAAAGCCACCCAAATTGGTGAGTTATTTTTGTATAATCTGAGTAAAAAAAAAAAGTTTATATGCAGAAAGAGGGGGCGAGGGGGCTGCATCATCAATTAAGTTTCAAAAAGAAAATTGGCATTAATCCAAACATGTAATTCCACTGATTTTGGCAAACTTATTTGTAGATTCTTTTAACTTCTTTTGAAGCAGTTTATGAAAGTAATATATTACTGTGAATATTAGTATCAGTAGGAAAAGCCTGTGTGAAGGAAGTGTTCATTAATTTTGTAAGCAGTGCAATCTGACTGTCAGGGTCAGTCAAACCAGGTACCCTACCTGGGTAAACAAGATATTCACAGTATGGTCCAAAATCTGAAGTCTCACATCTGAAAAAGTGCCTTATAAGAAGAGGGAATTGGCCCACCACTTTTATTTAATCAATTTAATTTTTAATCACGCTTAATTTAAAAAAAAATAAATATTATTTATTCTAAATCCTATTCAGGCAAAGCTCTTTCAATTGACAAATTGTTTTTTTCTTTGTTTTGCTCTGTTCTGGTTTCACAATTACCTAATAAGGAAAAGACACATAAAAACTTGGACCAAAATTCTGTTTTCTCATCATGAGCAATTCCTATCCCCTCACAGAGGCATTTTGCTCATTCAAAGACTGAATATTTGGATACTGAGCGATGAATGTTTGTATAAGTCAATAATGCAGGCAGATAGTCTAATTTTCACACTTTGCTTTAATTTACTGTACCTCATATCCATTGGCTACTGCAGCATCAGATATGACATGATTCTGTTCTTAGCAAAAGCTGTTTTGACTGCTTTCTTCTGAAATTTTTTAAAAGCACTGCAACCAGAATATTTTGCAGAGATATTACCTGCCACAAAAGTGTAATCATTAGATCAGGGGAGTGGAAACGAAACAGGACATTCCCCGTGAAAGTGGTTATGACTAACGGCTTTGCCTGTGGAAGGAAAGACAAATTATGGTCTCCTTAATCCTATTTAATAAGAATATTTTTTTGCTACAGATGAAGCATAGATGAGACTTGTACTGGGGCTTCCTATATTGCACACAATCTCTATAACCACCACAATTCACACCCACATACGCTCACTCCATTTTGTGCAAGCTCTAGAGATGGCATAGTATATAATGTCTGCAGTAAAATATCCTAAAGCCTTTGTGCAGATAAAACACTCATGAATTTTATACTGCCAGGGTTCACATACTTTCTCACCACTGCTTTCCATAAATATGGCAATTAAAGCTTAAGATGGCAAGTAAATTACACCTTTGGTTTCGGGAAACTGTGCCTGGCACACATAGGTTAGGTGTCGGCACAAGTCCACTGTATCAAGGATTAGTCCAAGTTTTGTCTCAGTGAGTGTGATTGGGATATTTCATTTGTAAATCCATAATAAAATAATTGGAAAAGTAAGCTAATCAAAATCCGTAATAATTTTTTACTAAATGGTCATATGATTCTAGGACTATTTGCTTCTTTAAAAAGGATAGATGCAGGTTTTGCGTCTCTTGACCACGACTTCAGAGATACATGGCTATTCTAACATAGTAGTTATATTTTATATCTTTCATTGTTTAAATATTAATTAAAACACAAAGCCTACTCTGTAAAAAGGAAACAAGACATTTTTAAAGATCTTCAGAAAGGATGTTGTTTGTATGGACATGAAGTACTTTGAGTTCTGAGATAATGCCTAATTCTGTCTTTCCTTCTTGAGACAAACACTGTCTGTGGGGATAACCTACAAAAATGGTAGCAGTTTCTAGGCCTACTTGGTAGGGAGGAGGATAGAATTCAGTCTTTGAATTTAAAATAAAATTCAGACCTTAAGCGTCATGGCTTCACAGGGACGGACTCAAGATTCCTGGGTAAATATAGTTGATGTTCTGAATAGCATTGAAATTCCTAATATATATGCAGTATATTTGAATGATGGCTATGGATGTATCTGGATATATACTGTGATACTGAAGAAGCAGCAATATCAGCTAGTTATTGAAATGCCTAAACACAAAGCCTGCTGTTGAAAGCTGGCTGTGTCTGCAGTTAAAAAAGAGTGAGAAGCTTAAAATGTGGATGAATCGCAACAGCTCATACTGAAATGAGCTAACATAGAACCACAGCAGACTCACCTTAATCTGTGTAACATTTTTTACATAACTATAGTTAAAATGTTGCATATAAGTTAAAATTAATGCTCCTCAATTTGTGGGTGAAATTTCTGAGAAGTAATATCCGCAAAAACCTTAGTTTATTCTAATGTTGGTTATTTAAGTTTAATCTCCAAAGGAAATATTTGAGATGACATAATCAAGTGCTTATAAACACAAACAAAAGATTGGTAACCTATTGATGTCATTTTTTTTCTTTTTAGTTGGATGGAGCTACATATCCTTCCACAAGAAAAAAAAAACAACAAAAAAGAAATATTAAAAAATTCTATTTTTTTGAAACCCTTAGATCATAAATATAATCTTCCAGAACTTGATGAGTTGATTCAATAATGTGAGTGGTCAGACAAAGGATCATTCGCAAAGTGGTGCCAAAAAATCTGATTTTCTAATATATATTAATATATATATAAAAAAACCTGAGATTAATTTCTGTGTTCCTTTTATCAACTAGGAGCAAAATTGCACTCCACAGCCTCAAGATTAATATATTTTTTTTGGGTGCATGTTTTAAATGGATGTTGGTATTGCAGAAATTTTTGGTCTTTCAGACTGCAGGCAAAGACAGGATTAAAATAGATTACCACATGAGTGTTTCCATAGATTATATAAATTTTATATTCCTTTTGTCCAATTTAGAAAAAAAAAAAAAATTTCACAAAAAAAGAAAGGTATTAAACTAACTTCAAATAGTCGCTTAGCAAACTGAGGATCAGAGAACTAATATCTGAGGTTGAAATCCTATCCTGTCATATCTCATTATTTCTATTCTAATGTATTTACTGATGTCAATGTACATGCTGACTACCCACTCATGCTCTCAGAAAAAGCAATGTAGTACCTTCCCAGAGCTCTGGGGTGATCCAGAATAGTCATGTGCATCCAAAAATTGATCAGCAGCTGCTTTTCTAGCCCCCAATCCAGAAATCAAGAAAAGAAACTGAAAGTGCTAAATCCTCCATGCCACCTTACCCAGCAATGTCAAACCATATGGCATTGTTCCCTTCAGACAGGGGAGGGCAATGGCCCCCTTAATATCACACAGAAATGAAGTGACCTGGTGCCCTTCATAAAAAAAAAAAGTCAAGGCGCTAGTCACAGCATCCAAATGCCTCTTGGAGAATACTTGCCACCTTAGTAGCAACTCCAATGGATGCCTCCTTGCATCACAGATGCAGCAATGCTGGACATCTGTCCTTGACAATGGGATATTATTCCCCATCTGGAAGTTTGTATCATTCATAAAGAATTCCTTATTGTGATTTTATCCAGGAAACGAGATCAATGTAATTCCCTCTCTTCATATTTACTTTTGTTACTGTATACAGGTGCTTACAACCTATTCCATAAATATATGCTGCTTGAGACACAATAGGCAACACACATCCCACATAGTCACAAACACAGTGGTCAACAGCTCAATGTCTACGTGGACATCAATCACAAGTGATGTCCCTCAGGGGTCTGTATTGGGACCAGTATTATTTAACATCTCTGTTGGGGACATGGGCAGTGGAACTGAGTGCGCCCTCAGCAAATCTGCAGTTTACATGTGGTGCAGTCAACATGCTGGAGGGAAGGGATGTCATCCAGAGAAGCCTTAACAGGCTTGAGAGGTGGGCCTGCACAGTCCTTATGAAGTTCAGCAAGGTCCTGAATCTGTCTTGAGGCAACCACAAGTACAGTCACAGGCTGAGCAATAAATGGCTTGAGAACAGCCCTTTGGAGAAGGACTTGGGTGTATTGTTGGATGAAGAACTGAATATGAACCAGCAATATGCACTCATGACCCAGAAAGCCACTCACATACTGGGCTGCATCAAAAGAAGTATGGCCAGCAGGTCATGAAGTGTGATTCTTCTCCACTCTTGTAAGACTCTACTCTGGAATACTGCATTCAGTTCTGGGGTTCCCAGTGTAAGGAGGACATGGACCTGCTCTAGAAGGTCCGAAGGAGGGACACAATGGTGATCAAGGGGCCGGAGCACCTGTCCTATGAACAGGCTGAGACAGTTCGGGTTGTTCAGTCTAGAGAAGAAAAATCTTCAGGGATACCTTACAGAAGCTGCTCAGTATTTAAAGGGTCTCTTTACTGGGGTGTGTAGTGACAGCATGAAGTGTAATGGTTTTAAACTGCAGGAGGTTAGATTTATATTAGATATTGGGAAGAAAATCTTTATTGTGAGAGTGGTGAGGCACTGAAACAAGTTAACTAGAGAAGCTGTGGATGCCCCCTGCCTAGAAGTGTTCAAAGCCAGGTTGGATGAGCAACCTGGTGTAGTGGAAGGTGTTTTTACTCGTGACAGAGGGGTTGGACAAGATGGTCTTTAAGGTCCCTTCCAACCCAAACCATTCCATGATTCTATGATTATAGGACTCTGATAACCAAAGTATCATATTCCCACCTACCTTAATTCACACTGTCAAGAAGCACAAAATCTCAAGTATCTGATAACTTTTCATGTAGATTCTATGTCCCTGCTGTTCCCATCAAGGATTGATGTTCACCCAGCTTCTCCATGTGGTCCCGCATGGGCATCACTCACCTCTTGTTTTTTCTCGATAGTGTACAATAGATCTCAGTACCCCAAAAGTCTAGCAATAACATGGTTCCTTGGGACACTTCTGTTGCAGATTTTATCCTGATGCACTTCCCTCATACTAGCACTTTATACTATTTTCAGGAAAAGAATTGTCTGTTCCAGTGCTTCAAAACGAAGTGCTCTGGCTGCCAGAGATTTTTAATTCTAAATCCATGGTATAAAAAAAGCCCTTTGGTAGTGTTTGAGATGTAAAACAGTTAAGCAGAAAAGATATTTAGATTTGCATGAAATTTCTTTAGATTAAATGTTCTTCGTTTGTGTTTATATCCAATTGTTTGTCCTAAACACAAAATCAAGTTTGATTGTATGATGGTGGATACTGGGAAAATTCTAAAGGATGCTTAAGGAAATAAATTTCTTACAACTGTGAATTTTTACACTGAAAAGTAAAGCTGAAACTACTTTTTTATGAGAAGCAAAGGTTTCTGAGGCAAATCAAACTGGTGTTTCAAAAATCTAGTACTTGTAATGACCTGCCTGCCCTTGCTCAATCTACAGACTCAGATTCATAAAACTTAGGTACTACAAAGAAAGTCAAGAACTTCTAGCATGGAATCTGAAAACAGGGAGAGATAAACCTTATTACATAATTTGTTAGGAATTATTTTTGCAGATGTAATCACAATACATTTATGTGTTTGAGATTTTTTTTCATACATAGTGAAGGTCTCACATTCTCAAATGTAGAAACTTTCCTTCAAGGCAAAGAATCAACTAATTAATGATCTGAGGTTGATTAAAAATACTGCTGTGTTTTAGAGAGATAAGATCAGAAATTTTATACATAACACAATTTATTTATGCAATATGTCTTTGGGAAGTACAAAAATAGATGAGTCAAAGTTTAGAATTTAAATATTAATACAAAACCAGTACAGCCAAGTCCAATGTAGCATTTAGGGAAATCAGACCTTACAAAATGTGCTATGTGTATCATTTAAAGTTTAGCTAGATTTTAAATAAAAAAGTTTACTGAAGATCCTAGTAAATTACACATTCATTAAACTCTTTTCTAGTTTAAAAGTTTCCATTTTTCCCAGGTGTGATGAATTTTTCACTGTATATTGCTCTTCTTCAGATTCTTACATTTCTGCTTCATTTGGACTATCAGAAAGAAAATAGTAATGGTTAATGAGTTGATGTGATCATTCATTGTAAGCAAGTAGGAGGGACTCTTCTCCTCACATCTTCATTGACTATACAGAGTCTTAGACACCCTGATGACTGTCCCAGTCTACCTGACTTCTCTTGTCATAAGCTTAGACTGTAAGTTTTTCAAATTAGGACTATCTCTTATAGAAGGATGCCATGTCTGACACTTGTACAGTACATATAATAAAAAATAGCAATATTGTAACAATAACAATTTCATTTTACAGTGTGAGAGGTTTTCTTTCTTTGTGCACATTAAAGATTTTTCCTCCTCTTCTTTTTCAGCCACATGGGTTGGAGGAGGTTACATCAATGGGACAGCAGAAGCTGTGTATGTCCCAGGCTATGGACTAGCTTGGGCTCAGGCACCTATTGGATATTCCCTTAGTCTGATCTTAGGTAAGCAAATAGTCTTTTATTTTAAACAGTTCTGACAACAAGTCTGTCATTTGAAATTAAACAACTAGGGTCAAATAAAAGGACACTGAAGTAAACTGGATCCCTTCTGCTGATAGCTTAAAAAAAAAATTAAAAAAAACCAGAAAACATTAATATCACTATAAATAGTTCGATATGTCTCTTGAATGCGTTGGCAAGGCCTGTTTGATTATTACAACCATAGTGATTTATGGAGGTCACATTTTTTTAAATTAAATATATAAAGCTTTATGTATACAGGTTTTATTTAAGTGCCTATATTATATGGAACATGAAATTCAAGACTGGCAGACGTCCTTTCAGGTCAGTGAAGTGCTTGTAACTTGCAGGTCTTCAACAAGTGTTTAAGTAACTTGTCTAATTTTGTGTAGGATGTCTGTAGTATAACCAGCCTATTTCCTTGAAATTGGACTAAGCATCCTCTTAAATGTAATACAAAATTCCAACTCACATGTCAAAATGCAAATACACAATCCTGTTACATGTAGGGTGAGAGTGTAAAATACAGGTAGCATTATAATTTTTAATGCTGTGGCCTCTAATTCATGAAATCTAGTCTCAGAACTTCCTTTTCTTAAAAATAATAGCAACAAAAAAACTTCTCACCATGTCTCAATCACATGGAGCAACTCACAATAAAAGTGTAAGTCATGATGAATATACCACAAAGTTGCCAACTACATCCTCTCAGTTTGCGTACAGATCACGTCCCTAAAGCAACTGCTGATGCAACTGTTTAGAAAAAGAATGTTCCTGCGGTCTTAATTTTTCATTTACATGACTGATGTATTATAATTTCTAATAATAATTGACTCTTCAGTTTATTTTGAGTCTTTTCTCATGGTTTCCAGTCTATTCTGTCTCTTTGTTTCTTTTGGTTGCCTATCTAGGTCTTGCCCTTTATATTTCTTCCTATACAGCTCTGTTGCTCTCCTGATTCTTTTTTTTTTTTTCCCCTCAGAAATGCTCTCCTGTGGCCTGTCCTCATTTTCATCTCTTCCAATGCAAAAACCTTCCCCATCTTAGGTAGTTGTCTCTGGCATGTGCTGATCAACTCCACTTCCAGCAGTAATTCCTATCCCTGAGCTCTGTTTCCTGTAAAGAAAATCATAACAGTAGATGTCTGCTTGGAGATTGGTTGATGTAATTATGAGATCATGACAGTCATCATCCTTTGATGTCATTAAGCAGCCGTTAGGATCAGAACCACAAGTATCTTCCTTACTCTTAGCTTCTGTAGAATTGACATAAATTAATAATAGCCTAGAAGGGGTTGAAATAGCTTATTCCCTCATTTCTGTCTGTTTATAAAGTTATCCAGACTAATTTTCCTGGAAATTATAATGGCCACTGCAGAGAAAAGAAATCTGTATCATATGACCATCTCTGCTGATCACAGGGGAGGGAAGCATTTCTGTGGTATGATCTATGCATACAGATTCGAAGGAAGGACTTGTTTATCATTTCTTTAAAAAAAACCTAAAAACAACACAAAATGACAACAATATAAATATAAGAGTAGAAGAAATATTAATGCTTCTGACTGAAAGGTTTTAGATCAATATCAACTCCCTATTAGTTCATTGTTGTGCTGCATACAACTTTTCCTAATTTTTCAAGCAATTTGGTTTTAACAGAATATCTCTGACTTCCTTTGATAGATACAATAACTTCATAATAGTTTATAATGATAGTGACTCTTTTTTTCTTCTTTTAGTTGTCTTTTGTAATGATGACATACATAGAATAGGAAGGGGATCCATGACCAATCCAAGAACAGTAAAAAGATATACTGCAGTTTCTGCATCCAAACACCCTGCTTAAAGACAGTGTTAACATAAGCAGAATAAATAATTATGATGGGTAATTTGGTACCTTCTGTTCACGGAACATAATGAAATATGAGTCAGTTAAGATAATACATAGAAATATGGAAAATCTGTATACTACAATGAATACATTACCTAACATTGGAGTCACAAACTGGAACAAAGGAAGTTCCACCTCAACATCAGAAACTTAGTTACTTTGAGGCTGATGGAGCCTGGAACAGGATGCCCAGGGAGGTTGTGGAGTCTCCTTCTCTGGAGACACTCAAGACCTGCCTGGATCTGTTCCTGGGTGACTTGGGCTAGGTGATCCTGCTCTGGCAGGGGGGTTGGACTAGATGATCTTCTAGGTCCCTTCCA
>WYEA01010811.1:11278-31589 GCA_033558465.1 Alcedo atthis
TGTTCCTGGGTGACTTGGGCTAGGTGATCCTGCTCTGGCAGGGGGGTTGGACTAGATGATCTTCTAGGTCCCTTCCAACTTCTAACATTCTGTGATTCTGTGATTCTGTGAAATAAAAGAACCCCACAAACAAACAAAAGCCATCAAACAGTAATAGTGAAATGTTTTGTAACCTTAACTAATGACCATCCCTTACTAATCACCTTAACTAACAATCATCGTCACTAATTACCCCTTAATAGCAATGAATTTCTCCACTGCAGTAGGTGTCATATGCTTCTTCTCTTCATAGGTGGCCTTTTTTTTGCAAAACCCATGCGATCCAAAGGCTACGTGACAATGCTGGACCCCTTTCAGCAGCTCTATGGAAAAAGGATGGGAGGGCTACTGTTTATTCCTGCTTTAATGGGAGAAATGTTTTGGGCTGCTGCCATCTTCTCTGCCTTAGGTAAGGAATAAGGAGTATAAATACTAATTTATCACAGTTGGAAAGAATTTAAAATGTCCTAAAATTCTGGCTTCAAATGCTAACTACCGTAGACAAATGATTCAGTGTGACAGTTCTTGGACCTATGCTAGCTAGTAATTAAGCCCAGTAATAGTACACCATTAATGATTTTGATAATGGAAAGACACACTAGTATCTATTAATTTACAGGTACTTTTAAGTTGTCCCTTTTCAAAGAGCATGAAAAGATTTAGCAACATATTCCCTTTAAATGTGATGGCAACATGAGTGATTGCAATTGTCCCTTTAATGTCCAAGGCTGACCCAGCTCTTCTACACCACTGAGATCACAGGAGCCAATCAGAATTGCTCTTGAAGACATGAAAGATTATTGCTAATGCATTTAAACAAAATAATCCTTTGCATATAGGCGACTTACATGTACAGAACTTTCCATAGCACAAATAATAGACGTAAAACAGATGCAGATCAAGAAATTGAAGTATTATCCAACTCAAAATGGCTTTCTAGTTGACAAAATGAAGAAAATACTTGGGATTCAAGACAGAATTCTGAGTATTAGTGGAACTATGACTCAATAGAAAATCACCCAACTATTCATCCAGTCCTAAAAAAATCAGTTTCCAGGGTTTTTAATTATATTTCAGGACTAAATTTATCAATCCCTTCAAGAACTCAAAAAACCCTTGAGTTGAAGCACCACTAGCTGACTTTTACCAGCTAATCATGCTCATAGTGCATATGCATGTGGTTATGCTTTCTAGCACAAGCTATTTGAAACAGAAAATAAATTTCAAAGGTACTCTCCAGCTGTGCTCTGATGAACTGCAAAACAATGGGGAGCTTGTTTACCACAATTTCATCACAAAACCCTTAAAGGACTAAGGAGAAACTACATGCTGAGGTGAAGACCACTCTGTTTATTTAGAATATACTTTATTTTTGATTGAGGACAAACTAATCTGTGCTAGTTTCACTGTGCTATAAGCAGTGTGAATACCTTTCTAGTAGGTAGCTAACAGTTAAAGACTGTCAATGACTATAACTATTTTAACTGAAACAGTCAGGTTATATTACACCTCCTAATTTGCATACCTATCCTCACTGATGAGTATTTAATCCCAGTCCTCTTTACTTCTTGATCTTCCTCATAATTTCTTCCTTGAAGTGTTATAGAAGGGAAAGACAGTGCTTACAGCTGTGAAAGAGGTCTGAGGTTGTAACCCTTACAAAAAAAATCTGAAGGCTCACTCTACAACAAAAAGCCACCTGGCACCTCCCAGTAACTCTTATATACTACACATCATATTATGTTCTACTGCTGGAACTTTTCTATCCACATGGTCAAGAATATCCACCTACAACACCAGCAAGGTCCAAAAAGTTATGGCAACATATTTAATTTAAATTATCCTAATCAGAAAGAGAAGATTTAAAAAAAAAAAACCATCATGGTTTTAAAACACTACAATCAGTTGAAATAGTTAATACAGCTAAGACAAATGTATAACCAACCTGATACCTGCAGGAAGGGCAGTGCATGAGGGCACAATAATTCAGGAGGTTTCTTGAGTGCACCAGCAACAAATTTCTGATCCATTGAACCGGTTAATTACAAACACAGAAGAATGAATTAGGAATGTGAAGTTCAGAAGCCCTGGAAAGAAGAGGTGTGCAGGAGAGCTAGATGATGTTCTGCAGTCACCTCCTCCAAACTCAGGAACAGTCCACCCTGCCAAACAGGAGAACAAGCAAAGCTGCCAGGAGGCCTGCATAGATGAAAAAGGAGCTCCTCGCTAAACTCAGACATCAAAAGGAAGCATTGAAGAGGTGGAAGCAGGGACAAGTGACCTGGAAGGAATACAGAGACACTGTCAAAGCATAAATAGATGGGTTTAAAAAAGCCAGTCTACCTGGACTTGAAACTGGGTGTCAAAGGCAGCAAGAAAGGCTTCTATGAGTACATAAAGTAAGGAAAATTTGTACTGTTGTTGAATGGGACAGAGGACCAGGTAATGGAAAAGGCTGAGGTACTCAGTGCTTTCTCTGCTTCATTCTGTGCTGGTAAGACCAGCCTTCAGGTATCTCAAGACCTTAAGAACTCTAGGAAGTCTAGAAAAAGGAAGTTTTACTGGAGACAATCAAGTTAGGAAAGAAAAAATTTGAATAGACTGAACAGACACTATTTTATAGGACTTAATGGGATGCTTCCCATAAGTGCCACGGCAGACAGCTTTCATGAAGTTTACTAATGAGACATGCTAAGTCTTGAACAAGAGGATGTGCAAACTGATGTGCCAGTACAGGCTGGGGGCTGACCATCTGGAAATCAGGTTTGCTGACAAGAACCTGGAAGTCTTAGAACACAATGAAGTTGACCATGACCAACCAGCAATGTGCCCCTGTGGCAAGGAAAACCAGTGGCGTTCTGGGCTGCATTATAAGGGCTATTACTAGCAGATTGAGAGATCACTTCTCATCACTAGGTAGAGACATTTGGAGTGCTGGATCCAGTACTCCCCAGTACAAGGGACATGAGCATATAGGATAGAGTCCAGTGAAGACCCACAAAGATGATTAATGGACTGGAGTATCTGGGTTATAAGGAGAGGATGAGAGAACTGGAGCTGTTCAAATTTGAGATGAGAAGGCTCAGGGGGTTCTTATCCATATGCATTTATACATGATTTGTCAATGGGCGGAGTGTAATAAAGCAGGCAGAGCCAGGCTCATCTGTGAGCTGCCTGGTGACAGGACAAGAGGCAATAGGTACAAGCAGAACTACAGGAAATAATTTTTAAACTTAAGAATAAACTTTTTTTTTTTTTTTTTTTTTGACAGTGGGAGAGGTTAAATACTGGCACAGGTTGCCCAGAGAAGTTGTAGAGCTTGCAGGTATTCAAGATCCAACTGAACATGATCCCACACAATCTGCTTAATCTGACACTGCTTGAGTGGAGACAATCTCTAGAGGAGCCTTTCAGTCTCAGGAACACTTTTATTCTATGAGCTGTTTTGTGGAGACTGACTGATCATCTTAACACTGCGATTTAATTTTTACAAATGAAAAGTGCTTGATGGTGCTTGAAATGGTTCTTGGTTTCTAGGTCAATGATGGAGGATAGATTCTCCAGTTTGCAAAGAAACCTACCTTTGTCCCATGTAAAAAATTCAAGGGCACTTTGGAATGGCCAGTGGACAATTGTCCCTATAGCTGATGCCTCCTCTACACAACTCTCTAAGGGAGGCTTCAGCTATCTGTGCATGGATGCTTTTCTCAAACAGAACAAGAGACTTGTTCATAGCTTGAACAATGTAAGAAAAGGCTGTTGGGACCCTTCCCTCCTCCATTTATAAGAATCTGTGAAATTACAGATGCTAAACTAAGACCAACAGGAACCTACCTTTTCCCATTCCCTTGAAAGGTGCAGAAGGGGTGTGAAGAAGATAGAGGGGGAATATCTTCATTATGGTGCAATGTGTCAGACCAACACTACACAACTTAACCAAGGTGAGCCTTCTCATCAGACGTATTGATCATACTGAAACTAACACATGATGCTTTTTTTTTTTTTTTATAGGTGCCACTATAAGTGTGATCATTGACATTAATGTCAATATTTCAGTTATTATTTCTGCCCTTATTGCAACCATGTACACACTTGTGGGTGGGCTTTATTCTGTGGCCTACACTGATGTAGTTCAACTCTTCTGCATCTTCCTGGGACTGGTAAGTTTTACTTTTTTTCCCTTCTTTGTTGAAGATTTTACCCTGAGCATTATGCTGGTTGTTGAGACCTAATGCTCAGCTTTGGTTTTGCAACTGTCTTGACTGAAAACATAGAGAAAGGAACACATCCACTCACTAAGCCCTGACTTTAAAGAGTCTGCATTTACATAATCAGAGTAAGACTGGAGCCCTGACTCCTTCCCTATTTGTGCATAAGACTGCAGCAAAGGCACTGGAAAGGAGTCATCAGATGTAGGAAGCTGCTGGGATTGAACCTGCAGAGCTGATACTCTCCTGCTTCTCTTTCCTGTATCTGTCACCTAGACGTGCAGCTTAATTAAATTCCTGCTTTAAATTGCCTTCTTAACTTTTCTGTCATTTCCCTCCACTGTCCATGGAGATCATAGTATAGGAAGTCTCACCAGATGACCTCGCTGTTTGAATATGGTGGTATGAATATTCCCTCATCAGCTATCAATGATATGCTAGTGCCTTTTATTTACTGCTGTTCTTTAGGCCCTACTCTGAAAAACATCAATGCAACAGGGCTTAGATCACAGGGGTACAATCATGGAAGCTGCTATCTTTGTTTGCCGGTGGCAGTAATAGACAGTCACATGTGTGCAGAGAACTGAGACAGGCTGAAATAAATGTGGTGCAGGAACTGAACTGCACCTTTGGGACCCAGAGATTTTCCTCTGCTTTCACCAGAGCTCTTGTGCAGCTCTAGGGAAATTGCTTCAGCCAGTGCTCACAGAGGTGGTCACTAACCAACCCTGTGTGTGTCCCCACTGTAGCATCCTACTGCCTATGGCCTTATTTTCAGAAGGGCTAAGTATTCCCTGTTGTGACTGGCTTCATGGGAATTATGCTAAATATCCTGAAAAGGTAAACCCAAATTCCATTTGGCCACCTCAAATGAGAAGTTATTCCACATTTCTTCTCTCATACCTTCACTCTTCACTTGCACAGTGGGGAAAATACTATCTCCTTCCTTAATACGCATATTAGTATTTGTGAACCATTACATTTCTACAGCTGGTGTGCATTACAGAAATTCCCCAAACTGTAGATAAATCAAAATGCAGAAGTTATTTTTCAATGAGAAGAACTCGCGCACTGCTGAAGACATGGATCCCATGGCAATAACAACACATGATCTTGTATTAAAAGGCAGAATGAACCTCACAGGGAGGGGAAAGCAAAGGTAGCATGGGGAATAGCAGTCTTCTAAGTGGTTGGATCTGTAGATTTAATAATGTCTTTTAATTCATGTTGTTCTTTAATTCAAGTTGGGTTCTTTATGTAATTGCCCATTTGAAATAAACAGCAATAATGCCCTGTGTAAGAAACCATATTCATAACCTCAAGCACCATTAGTGAGGCTGGAAATCTCAGTATCTAAAAGATCATGCTCTAGGTGAGACAGTTTTAGATGAGATGGGACACTTTCACAGTAAACGTCACAGCAGAAGATGTCACAGGCTCAGGTATCCCAGCTTCTCCTCCAGTCTCTGGAGCAATTTGTATTCCCACCGGCACAGCACTTTATTGCTCTTTCCTCTAATGTCTGTTTCTCTCCTGTTCCTTACCTGAGAAGAGGTGCAGCTTGTAATCACTTCTGTTCTCTACTCTGGATCCTCATTTCAGACCCAGATTCTTCCTGAGGCTCCCAAAACCTCTACCCCAGACACCTCACATACTTCCCTGGTTTTCTTCTTACAATCCCATGTAGTGTCTCTCCTTCTCTTCTCACTGTCCTGTACCGACATCTGCAGTTTTCAGTTCTTTGTCTTTTTCTTGCCTGGTCAGTCTCTTCCTGATCCTGCACTGTATCTTTTTTTTTCTTCTTTTTTTTTTTTTTTTTTTTTTTTTCTGGTTTCTAACCCCATGAGGTCCAAGTCCTTCTAGCTACCTGCTACTTCGTCCCCTAAACTTCAAGTCCTAACCTAAAGTCCCAGTTTTTGCTTCACTTCCATGAACCTTGATATTTTTTATCCTCCATTCAAAACACAATTTTATACTCCTGTTAGAAAAAGGTCAATGAAGAAACTGAGTCTGTCTATATTAAGCAAGTTAAACAGTGCCCAGGTGAATTGTTACGTCAGTCCTGGAGCTGTTTTAGCCCACACCAACTAGTATTTTTGCAGGTAATTCCCAGGAACCGTTCAGGGCTGTCCTTATTTTTGGCAGGGAAAGGAGTCTAGATGTATGGATGTAATTTGTGACATGTCACTGAACTGTAGAGACAAAGAACATGTCTTGACTTGTTTTATTTACTAATGTAGAGGCAGTCCTCAAGAACACAAAGAGCTAGGTTACTGACAGGAACTGAAATAGTTTACAAAAGCTCATAATGAACTTGAAATACAATACCTATTAAATGCTGGGCTGTGGCTTGCAAGCTGCAGATGGACCTTTAGAAATTTGCCGTACTGGAAATCTCAACTGGGTATGAGCAAATTACAGGTCTTCAGAAAGCTCATCACTTGGACATATTTGAGATTTGAGATTCAGAAACACAAATCTAAAAATCCATCTGACATCCTTGTTATTTATTAACTTCTCAACAAGAAGATAATTAACATCCATTAATGTTGACAGTGTGTCTAGTTTTCCATCAAAATATCTTGGAGATAGTTAAAACATTATGGTGATATTTCCCAGAAAAGCCCAAGCAGACAGTGAGAATGGTATCTTTCTGCCTAAGTGTCTAAAATGGCAAAGTTTAGCATGTAACTGAGAACATGATACTATAGTATCTGATAAACAACCTGAATAGAGGCAATGTTGCAAAATATTATTCACACATTGCAATAATTGTGTGACAAAGTAGAAGATGTTGGGTGTGTCCTCTCCTTGCTCCTGTTACCCCATACACTTAAACGTGACCAACTGGATTCTGGTAATCTGTGCTGTTTTGGATATCATCAGATCCTTAAGGATTACATGCTTGTGATGGTCTATTCCATATAGCATAAAGGCTGTTTTTTTATCTCAGTAGAAGATGCTGAGATTCTCCATGCAGAAGTTAGTGAGTTGCAGCTTTGAAAAATGAGTTGGCTAGTAAATGCACAAAATGTCAGTTGGTGAAGGAAATTAACCTCCTGTCAGAAATTGTCTCTGGGAAGAGTTTCTCAACTGATATTTTGGCCCAGATCAAAAACTGACTGAAATCACCAGAAGAGAAGTGCTGTAACACTGGGCTAATAGGTGATCTGAAGCAAGAGAGATGAAGGTACACCAAGAGCACCCCTCTCCTGACACAGTACAGTTTTGTGTTGAATTAAAAATAAACTTCCAAACCCTCAGGTGTTTTAGTGGTGACTTATGCCTGTATACTAACAAATTCTGATGCTAGTGCACACAAGTTTATATGTAGCTGTTTCTCTACAGTGTGGTCCAAGAAAGGGTTTAAATATTACATGTGGAGTTCAATAAAAATATGATATAAGTGAAGATATATATATATATGTCATTCCTGTTATATTGTGATTTACAGTAATTAATTCTCTGCTCATACTCACACTCTCCAGGACAGAATTAATGTATCCATTACTAAGCTCTCTGGATTTTGGAGATGGCACATAACCTGACTTTTCTGCAAGTTATTGAGACAATTTGTCATTTGATCTGCAGTATTCAAGAAGAAAACCAGATCAATGTTAATATTAGAATTCAACAGATTTAGAATGCCTTCTTTAGACCTGAACAAAGTATTTCTCTTTGATTACAGTGGATCAGCGTACCCTTTGCAATGTCCCATCCTGCAGTGACAGACATTGGGCTCACAGCTGTAAGCAAGGTGCACCAAGAACCTTGGCTTGGATCTATCAACTCACTTGATATTTACACATGGCTGGACAATTTCCTTTTACTGGTAAATGATGTCTTATATGAAGGAATGAAGAATTTAAACATTCACACTGTGTTAGAATAACAGCTGAAAATAATAGAGTCTAGTTAAGAGTTTCCAGCAAACTGAAAACTTTTACCCTCTTGACTTATGCTCAATATTTCTGCATATTTGATTTGTTTCAGTGAACTATCGGCAGAATATTGTAGCAGAACTGTCAAAGTCAGCATTGCCAGGAATGCAATCTAAATATCATCAGGCTGAAAGAGTTGATTTATGTTAAAATTAATTAAAAGTCTGCAGCTAATACTTATATCATTGTTGGCAGAGGAATTTATATATTTCAGAAATCAGTATGTTATACAAATGATTACATTAAGTTGTGCCCTTTGATAGGACGAGAGGTAATGGCAGCAAAGTGAAACACAGGAAGTTCCACCTCAACTTGAGGAAAAAAGTGTTCACTGTGAGGGTGATGGAGCCTGGAACAGGCTGCCCAGAATGGTTGTGGAGTCTCCTTTTCTAGAGACTTTCAAGACCCACCTGGATCTGTTCCTATGTGGCATGCTCTAGATGTTCTTGCATTGGCTGGACTCAATGATCTCCAGATGTCCCTTCCAACCCATACTATTCTGTGATTCTCTTAAATATGCCTTGGGTATAGGTGATGTAGGAAAAAAATATTTGAAGAGGTGGATGGATAAATTCATAAGTGCACATGACAGAATGAGGTGAGGGCTTTTGTTATTTAATACTTATGTATTACACATGGGATCAATGGTTATTAAGTACTTTCCATTAGATCTAGCAACACATGCTAACAGTTTCCATTCTCAGTGTAACTGTACACTTTATTATCATGTTGTACTTAGGGATTTCTTTCTCTGTATTTTTTTTAATACTCTCAACCAAAAATCTTCAAAGTTTCCTGATAATCAAGCTATTTAAATATATTGTTTTAATGAGTTTAAATATTTTTTAGATTATCAGAGACCCGAAGTATGACATTAGCCCAAATGACTTTATTCTGTAATGGTTTCATCTCAGATGATGAGCAAAGGAAAGCTCCGATGTCACCAAATGGTGAAACACTTTATTTTCATCTTGTTTGTTTCATTATAGCTCAAGAAATTTACACACACTTGGAAAGCTTTCTTAAAGGAATATTGTTAAGACTGCAAAGGAAAATAGTCATAAATAGCAAGTCAAAGTCAAAGTTGTCTGTAAAGCATTCATTTGATCCCTGTGTGTGCATGAAATATATATGAAACACCTGTATACACACTACTGGGTCCAAATAAGTCCTGCCTCATTTAGTGTGTAGAACTGAACTGTGCACATTTAATGAGTAATTTGCTTCATTTTCTTTCCATGCAGTTTAGTCATAGGCACTTATTTCATTAGTGGAGACTATTCAAGACCTTCTCTCAAGACAATTGTTAGCAGTTGTTTTTTCAACCTTTGTTGATAATACTCTTGTATCATATTTTGCAGACACAATTTTAAGTCTAATCAGTATCTTCACTGTTATATACCCAAAACAAGAAAAGCGTTGTTACCACAAAATGAAATTTTCCTCTGCTGCTTTGTCTTTAATTTTTATTGGTATCATATTTGATTAAAATCTTTTGGCAGGGGGAGGGTACTGGAGGCCAAATTCTCCAAACATTAAATACAACAATCGTATTTTATAACCTTTTATAAGGCTTTATAAAATGTTTATGCAGCTCAAAATATTTAGGAATTACAGGGTCTATTAAGTGAAAAACATTGTTGCTAATTGTATTAATGACTTATTTGTCTAAAGTAATGGAATTAAAGTGGGTTTATAAAGGTTTAACAGTATTCATAAGAATAATAGTTACACCTATCACTGACTGATTTATATTCAATAAATAAATGAAAGAGCAGGAACACAGTATTTCAGCATTCAATTGATGCTTCTATCTGCTCTCTGTATGACAATAGCAAAAAACCCCAAACCAGCATTAGCCCCTAGTGACTGGATGCTGCATATTGTATTTGCAGACACTGGGAGGAATCCCATGGCAGGCGTATTTCCAGCGAGTTCTTTCCTCATCATCTGCCACATATGCTCAAGTTCTGTCATTTCTGGCTGCTTTTGGCTGTCTTGTGATGGCTCTTCCTGCAGTACTCATTGGCGCAATTGGAGCATCTACAGGTAAGTGATTAAAAATTAGTAGTAAAATAAATATAAAATGGCAAGGGTGCTGGACTAGATGATCTCCAGAAATCCCTTCCAACCCCTACCATTCTGTAATTCTGTGAAAAGTGCAATAAATGAGTGAAAGCTCTATAAAGCTTGTCAGATCTCTTTTCGCCAGGTGCCATCAATAATCAACTTATGACTACTTCAGCAGAAGACTATACTAAAAATATAGTAGTGAGAGTGATCCCCATCACAGTGACCATGTCACTAAACTGTAGTAATGTTCTGCTAGAAATCCTGAATACATTGCTTTGAGCTTGAAGTCTGAAATCCAAAAGAATGTGTAAGCACATTGCAAAGAAACATGGATCCCGGACTCATTTTATTGAGGAAAATGACATTTATGAGCAATGCAAAGTTCTAATATTAAACTTCCTACTGGATAACCACAGGCTGTGGTCAGACTTAGTTTAGAGATAATGAAAAACGTGGAGCAGAATTAAATCTGCCTTACAGAAACAATGCTTCTTGAAAATCTATGAAAATGCTTTCAGTCTTGTCCTAGCAACAGTGTGGTCATTGAATGTGAATGAAAATGTGTCAATATGAGTATCTCACTACACATGAAGCCGAGAAATACTGTAACTGCTAATGTTACTAATAACACACCGGTGTCCATATTGTAGCCTGGAACGAGACAGCGTATGGTGTCCCTGACCCTATGACTAAAAAAGAAGCAGATATGATTTTACCAATCGTGCTCCAGTACCTTTGCCCAGTCTATATCTCATTCTTTGGCCTCGGCGCTGTGTCTGCTGCTGTGATGTCATCTGCTGACTCTTCAATTTTATCAGCAAGTTCTATGTTTGCTCGGAACATTTACCAGCTTTCCTTTCGGCAAAATGTGAGATTACATTTTCACTTTTACTTTTAGGGAAATTTTTAGGTGAGCCTTAACTAGCTGATGCATAGACTCTAATTTCATAATGAAACACCTCTTTCACATTCCTGCCTATGACTCAAAAAAGTATAACAGTTTGTTCCTAGTAGTATACTGAATAAATTGAAAGTCATAAAAAAAAATGGTTGTGACTGATGAGAGGTGAAAAATCTGGCTAAGGGGAGGCAGCTTCCAAGAGTTCTATTGGCATTGCAATTATGATTATAGTTATCCAAACAGCTCCTAATTATTCTTGTAATCCTGTTTAATTTAAATTCTTAACAAAATGAGATATCTTTCTGAATTATTGATTTATTTTGAAATCATCTAATAACAGAATGAGCTAGTGAGTTAGAGTGTTTTTTAGGAAATGGAAGAAGAAATTTGGATGTTGACATTTTTTTCTGGTTGATCCATATTGTGCTTATATTTAAAAGTTACTTCTAGCATTCTACTGTTGTTTTTTTCTTTGAATGTTATAAAACTTTTCCTTATGCTGAAAGATTATTGATTCTGGGAATGGCAACCGTAACCCTTGGGCCTTTTTTTTTGCACTTGAGATGGAGAGAGGGACAGAGATATTTGCTTGTAAATATTATTATTCATATGAAAATTTTATTATTCATGGCAAAATTTCTTTTTGCAAATATAGGCATAAATATATTGCCATGAAAAAAACACCTAACACTGCCCTTTATTTTGCAGGCTTCAGACAGGGAAATCGTCTGGGTCATGAGAATCACTGTTTTTCTGTTTGGAGCATCAGCAACAGCAATGGCACTTTTAGCTTCATCAGTGTATGGCCTGTGGTACCTCAGCTCTGACCTTGTTTATATCATCATATTCCCCCAGCTCCTCTGTGTGTTATTTATTAAAGGAACCAACACCTACGGTGCCATTGCAGGATACTTATTTGGCCTTGTTCTCAGAATAACCGGAGGAGAACCGTACCTCTACCTTCAGCCCTTGATCTACTATCCTGGCTGCTATCCAGATGAAAATAATATCTATATCCAGCGGTTCCCATTTAAAACACTAGCAATGCTTACTTCCTTCTTTACTAACATTATAGTCTCCTACTTAGCCAAATACTTATTTGAGAGTGGGACTCTGCCACCAAAACTGGACTTCCTTGATGCTGTTGTTGCCAGGTACAGTAGAGAACATATGGACAAAGCAACTCTTGTAAAAAGTGATAATATTGTATTAAACGAACTTGCACCTGTGAATCCACGACACAGTCTAACTTTGAGCTCAACTTTTACAAACAAGGAAGCCTTCAATTATGTTGATTCAAGTCCAGAGCTGTCCAACACTGAAGATAATTAAAAAATGTGGTAGTCACATGCAAAACAATGTGAAGCACGATATTCCACAAAGAATAGTAAGAGACATTTTATCAGAGGAAAAGCAAGAACTGGGAATAAAATGCCATTGCACAGTTCTTTAATGATGCTTCTAGGAGCAGGAGCACCCTATGAGAGAAACAGTTTTCAGTTATTATGTAACATGCTGGATTTAATCACAGAATGTTTACCAAAAGACAACTCAGATCCCATTCTTTCCATCCAGAACTATATACTGTGTAATTAAAAAAAAAAAAAAAAAAAGAAAAGCATTTGAAAATAGCAGAAAAAGTTCAACAGTTGTTTAGCTAGGCCATTGTATGAAGAGGTTATAATACAGTCACTCTGAAATGCTATCAGTCAACATTTTATTGGCTTTAAGTGAAAATATATTGTCACAGCTATAAGTGATTTATTACTAAGGAACTAGTTGCTTGAGCAAAGACAGAGAGCTAACTTCACTGGGGTTTTTGTGTGGTAATTTTTTTCCTCATAAAGAAATTCAAACAGTACGAATATAGTATTTTATTATTTGTATAAGACAGAAAAATGTGCAAATAGTATCAAATTCCTTATAGGAGTGCTATACATAATATATTAATTTTAAAAGTTCAAATTAAGTCACCAGTTTAAAATGGTGTTATATCTAGTGGAAAAAGACCTTAAGCAAAGTATGTTACTATAGGTGTTCTTTTTTTCCTGTAGTTAGTAGCTGTCACCAACAGAGGATAACAAAGCTTGTTTTAAGCAATAATTGGAGTAAAAACTCAGCTTGTGAAAAATGACAGAACTCATATAGTTCTATTTATTTTATAAAACCAAATAGAGCTTTTCAGTATTGAAGAAAGAAACCTCATGTTGACTTATCACCAAAAGGAACACTGAGCAAAGCATTCTGACATCAAGCAACTGAAGCAATGGAACTAACATTAAAAAGTAAAGAAAGTCAACAAGGTTTGAAAAAAAAAAAAAAAATTGGGAGGTTTTTCCAAGGGGAAAATTCCCATCTTTCACTTCATTAAAAAAAAAAAAAAAAGTATTCTGAAAGAAATCAAAAAGTCTTTTGGGTTGGTCTCTCTGGGATTACCCTGCAAAGTGTAGATTTTCCATGGAAAATCAGATTTCCTCCAAAACTTTGATTTCTCATGGAAAAAAACCATCTTGCTGGACAATTTTCCACATCTGTCTACCTCCAAAAGCAGCAGCATCAGAGATGAACTGAAAGGAAAACTGAACCCACAAATGTAGTGAAAGGCACAGTGGTGGTCTCCACTAAATGCTGGAGTCCTTGATTAACTGCTGTGACTCTGCAGAGCACCAGCAGTGGCCAGGCACAGCCGAGACTTCTCTCATGAATGGCAAAGCTGGCCAGAAGCAGCAAAGCAGGGAGATGAAGCCTCTTCCAACTTTGCCCTGGCCAGTAGGGCACACACAATGTAATTTTCATTTGTCCGCGGCTGAGATGATTGTGTCTGTCCCCGTAGGTATGTGCCTTTCATAGTGGGAGATCTAATAGCTAGATTTCTTTACAATTAAGAGTTCTGCTCCAATAATTCTTTTCAGTATATACTCATGACACAAAGCATTCAGCTGACATCCAGATAGCCTCCTGTTGCTGGTGAAATTTCTTCAACGGTCACTGCACAAGGAGCTATACTGGAGGATAGGAGATGTAAGGATAAGTTTTGCTGCTAAAGGAAGAAGCCATCCACTTGTGCATTCGATGGTAACATAAACATTCACAAGGTTGAATCTTTTGATATGTTTTTGTTCCTTTTGTGGAGTTTCAACAGTATATATCTATATGTAAAGAAAATTAATTTTAGAAATTTTTTTTCTCTCCATATACTGCATTTAAAAATAACACTACATCTCAGTTCTGAATATGCATTGTGAACAGCAGTACTAGCGTGCTAACAAATACTGAGTGTGCTCTGGGTGGAGGGAATCAAAATAAGGATCTGCACTAAAATCTCCAAAGAGACAATACAACAAAAAAATGAAAATATCTTGTGATGTGAGTAAACAAGCTACCAATTAAAATCAGGATGCTGAGGATCTCATAAACTGGATCTGAGCCCAGCAGAATTCATTCCTTCATGAAGTGTGGAAAAGAGAATAAACAGATTATATGGAAGAAAGAGAGGGAAGAACAGAGCCACTGAAGAATTATCATCCATTTCTGGCTGAAGTCTACTAGCCTGAATCTCTTCCTATAAGAAAATATCAAGCCATGATTTTGCCCGCTTATAACCAATGCCTTACATTGAAACTTCAAATTAAGGTAAGGGACCCATTTGACAGCCACCTGTAGCTCTTCCTGAAAATTTTCTGTTACTTCAGTTTTGTCTAGGAATTGCTAGAATTTTACTATGAGAAGCTTCATAGTGGCCAGCATTGGCATTTCTGTAATATTTATTTCTGATTTCCCAATAATGGAAGGAGAAGGAAAAGTGAAGGGGATTAATCTGAAAGCATTTAAGAAATTCTGAATTAAAAATAAAAATATTTCCTTTTCCATTGTATTCCCTTGTTGCCATAAAATCATAAAGGCTTTTTAAATGCTCAAAATGAAATAATTAAGTGAAAACTTAAAATTCATTAGTCAGCTTAAAATCAGATACTTTCAACATTATCAGAAGATTTTATACTGTTTATCCTACAAAATATTTTTGTGAAGTCACTGTGATATCACAAAGTTTTCCTCTGTAGATAGAACTATGCATTCTCTGGGTGGATTCTACAAAGTTTTCCAGTCCTCCCTGTGGAGAGTGAAAGGTCATTGCACTTTTACAAGTAGCGCACCATGGAAGCTTTATCATGCAAAGGAAAGAAGTAGCACTGAGGACTGTTCATTGTGTGCTTTCCATTTACCTGTGTCTTTGCATGAATCAGAAAACAGCTTCTATGGCTGCAGTGGTGGGCTGCATAGTGAATGGGAACAATTCCAAAACCTGAACTAAACAGCCCCATGCAAAGTGTGTTTACAAATTCTATTGCCTTAGTTCAGCTATCCTACCATTAAATTTATACAGACCTGTTCACATAACCAAAGGCCGTATCTATGACTGATTGCTGGGGAGGTGGGGGTGAGAGAGAGAGAGAGAGGGATAATGCAAGAACAAAACACAACCAAGCTTTTTCCACAAGCCAACAGGACATGATTCTACAAGTAGTCACTGTTTTTATGGGAATCATCAGATGCTCCTTCTCCAGTTCTGCAATCTGTAGACAGTAGTACTGTGCACTAAATTGATCTATAATCAGTGAAGCAAACAGCTCATTTTCAGACACTGAACTTATTGTTTCTGAACCTACAATTTCTAGGTAAATATTCATAACACAAAAATGCATTTTACTTTCATATTCTTAACATTTGTGAATAGCACTTATTTTACAGGTTTTTTTACCTCCTTTGCATGAAATGTGCTAATAAAATCAAGGCTAATGACATAGCAAAGATGTCCAAAAAAAGTTACAATTTCATCTACATTTGTCCATATAGGATGATGTATGCATTATAAATAACACATATTTTTGTGAACCTGAACTGAATGTAAACATTAAGTGGATCAAATAAAGGAAAAGATTTAGCATTTTATTTTAATATAGCACAAAAAATTAGGGATTTAAAATAGGAAAAAATCTGTTATTCTTTTTCCTTCTGCCCTTCAAGCGTATTTGATCAAGTACCATGTGCAATTAGAAAGTAACTTATTGTAAATTTGCTATTAATCAGGGCAGTATTTGTGGCTGTTGTTAAAAAAAAGTATATTTTTGTCTGTGTCAGAAATGTTCTATTAAGGCTATACCTAACAAAGCAGATAGGAAACATAATATATATGTTTTAACTTCATTTGTATTGTATTCAATAGTGCCCATGAAATTCAGGAAAATACTGTCTGGTTTTGGGTCTGTTTTGTCCATCTACTAAAAATAAAGACATTTATTTTATTACCACCCATCATCACCTGACGTTTTGTTTTATGAGCACAGCCCTGCAGAGGTGAGATGGCCCTGGCAGAGTGGGAGCTGGCCCTGCCCCAAAACATGGCTCCCATGTTGGAAACAGAGATCTCATTTCAGTCATCTCTTTCTTGTCCCCACAGTCTCAAAGTAGAGCAGACCCCCTAAACTCCAGGGAAATCTCCCTCCATCGGGGGTCCCTCCTGCAGCGTCCTCAACAAGGACCTTTCTCGTGTATTGACAAGACGGGATCTGAATGGAGGCTGTGGTTTGGGCTGTAGAGTTGGCAGGGAGCAGAAAATATGCTACGAGAGCAGGAATGTGTATGCCCAGAGATTGCAGCTGGTTCTATTTTTCACATGTGAGGACTGGAACAAGGGTTTTATCACTTTTCAAATATTGGAAGAGCCCTTTTTAGTGGAACTTAAAGTCATCCTGGGCATTTCATGTGTTATAAATACAATTATTTATAAATCAGAATCTTAGCTGACTGAAAACTAGATCTGTGCTTTTATCCTCCTAGTAAGAGATTGATTTAGTGTCCATTGAACTCAAAGGAAAGACACAAATGAGTGGCTATCCAAGTGCTACTATGACACATGGCAAATATACAGTGTATTTATCAACTAGATGCTTTGCAAAGAATATCTGGACAGCAATCATGGAGGAGAAAATAAGGCACATTGGCTAGTTTTCCAGGGCACTGAGGTGCTCACTCAATGGAGTGAAGCACAGGCAGGGATTTTCAAACAGTGTCAAACAGCATAGACATTTCCATGAAGCCATAACACTTTGGTCTGTCTTGAAATTTGGGAGTTTGATCCCCACCCGCATGTTTGAAAGACTGAATTATTTTTTAAGGCAAGAATTGTAATTTGTATCTCAGATATGAAGCAAGTCCATAAACTTACAGATTTAAAAAGGAAAAACAAACAAACAAACCGAACTGTAAGTAAAGTTGTGCTGATGTTTTCTGTAAAAGCACCAATGAAGTTTTGCCACGACATCATAGCTAAAATTTACCTTCAGGCCAGCTGTAGCCAAAACCATAGGAAAACCCTACTTAGGGGACTATTTAGTAAGCACTTGAAAGTTGTGGGGTTTTTTTAACAACAATATCTCTTTTTTTTGTAAATAATAATTTTGGGACATTTTTTTCCATAATTGTCTATCAAAACCACAAAAGGCATAGTGGGTGTAAAAAAAAACAGTGGAGAAGTAAATTGGAAGAGAAAGAATTTAAGATCTTGATATAAGCATTTTTTATTCCATTTTGAATATGGAAGTGAACATTTTTCACCACAGCCCCACAAAGACTGAGCAAATACCAAGCAGTTCTCCGAAATATATGAGGTCTTCTCTTTATATTCAGTTTACAATTTGATATCCATAAAAAGGACTAAAAAGTCTACAAATACTGAGTAGTTCTCCACTTGAAATCAGTGAACCTGAGTAGACCAAAATGCCATGACATCCAGGTAAGTCAGTATCAACTTTCATATTTAAAGACTTGGAGAACAATTACATCCAACTTAGGAGACACATCAGAGACGTTTAAAGGTTGGCACATAAAACAGTGTCCAGAATTGCTCTTAGGCCATCAAGAAAGTCTTCATCATGCTTTTGGCTCAAGTTTGGTGTCACTCTCCCACACAGGCACCCAAGCACAGCTTTAGGGCCTGGACTGCTCCAAGGTCTGCAGAGGGCCTTTCAAGCAACCTCGCCTTTTAACCATTAGGATGAGTTCACAAAAAGAACATATTTCTCAGGGGAGGTTTTGCACCTGACTGTGTGGAAAGCTGCAACCAAGACTACAAAAATAGCTACAGAAAGCCATCAGTTATCTTGCCAGGGATTTGTTGTGACTGGGAGAGACCTATATTATCTCTACAATTGGTGCTAATAAATAACAGGTGAAAAGCAATGTAAATGAGGGTGTAGTCAGGAATAAGGCTAAGCTAGAGGAAAAGGTTCTGGACAGCAGTGTTAAAAAAAAAGAAAGTACTTCTGTGGATGAAAGAATTGAACAGGTTGGATACAATTAATTGATCAAGGAAACACTGTGAGGTCAGAAGTAATCTCTGAAGTCATTAGTGGACTAATGCAGGAAACCTGGGTAATAAGGTGGAAAAACTAACTACTGTAGCAAGATATGAAAACCTGTCTTACGGAATAGGGAAAAGGTGATAGAATAGCTCTCAAGATGGAAAAGGATTTCAAAAGAGTATTTTCTGAGGTTATATAGACCTAAATAATTTAGTTTTAATGAGGACAGACACATTTTTAATATTATTAGTGAAAGAAATACTACTTCAAACTGCATGATCATGTAAATATTTGAAGACACAGATTGGAAAAAAAAAAAAAAGTCTGCTTCACTGTCAGAAAATGAGTAGACTTACTCCTATGGGTAATAAATTTCTTCCTCAAATAATTAATGAACAGAAAAGAAGGGTGTTATTTCAACTTCACTCAGTGCATAAAAACAGCATTGAAATATAACTGGTGACAGAAAAATATAACATTACAAATTATCTGGTGATATAAAATAGCCTTGTGTTGAAAGCTGAGAGTGAGTAGATTATTTTCATATACAAAGAGCAATGAAAGGAGCTATTTAAGCTGAAAATGTGTTAGTTAAAAGACAGATACATAATACCACAAAATAGGCTTGGACTGGGAATTAGAGGCAAACTCCTCATCACATGACTGAATTTCTGAAGTAGTTGGAAAACTGTAGACAAAAAAGAAGTAGCGCTAAAATAGATTCTGTGAATGAAACAGAAATTATGGTCAGGTTATAAATCATAGTCCTATATCACATGTTCCTCCTGATCCCAGTGTACATCATGCTAGGAGTCTAAGCACACTTGAAGTAAGTTTAAGTGTCAATTTTCAATGTAAAATGGCAGTAGTAAATAAATTCTTAGCCACTTGTTAATTTTCTCAAGAAAGAGTTTTCCATTATGACTGAAGCACTAAAATTCATTTCCTTATTTTGAAATGGACAAGGACATTTTTTTTTGCTAAGATACTAATTAATTTCACTGCAAGCAAAAAGAATTTAATATACCCTTCCAATTTACTAATGGACTATAATTATTGCTATGTATTAATAACAGAGACAGTGCTGCGCTGCACTTTGTGTTTCTCAGCAGTTCACAGCCATCAAAGTATTGGACACATTTTTCAGAAGGACTTAAAGGGAGATATTGTCCCAAAACTGATGAGTCACTGAGGGCATGACATTCAAGGAATGTGGCATCTCCAGGTATCTGGCTTCATGTGGTCTCAGCATGATTAGGTAAGACACAGATTATCTTTGATGATATTTTGAAAACAGAGATGTCCACTTTATGTTAGCTATGCCAGCAACTGCTGCAGAGCAATGACTGCAAAAGGCTTGTCCTCCTTGGAGGTTGAGCAAGAGCATGACCATGGTGAGTCAAATGAAAACGTGCCAGCTGCCCACCACCCTATAGGTCTTTCTTCTTTCCCTCCCTCCTTTGGTACTTGAGTTGCTCTGGTCTTATGATCAAGCATAGTGATTAAGTCTGTCCTCAGCACCACAGTGGGTTATCTGAGTATGAACATGCATATATCTTACATACCAACAGGTTAATTTCTTCTGGGCCTTTTATTCTATCCTACATACTAGCACCTTTGAAACCCAGCATATCTTCATTTGCCGTCCTCCACAGTGAGGTTTTCCCACTCTGGTAATGATCAGCAACTACTGATTATAATTGTATGAAGTGAAAGCCTAGTTGCTCAGCATATAATAATATAAGTATTTAGCAACAAAAACAAACAAACAAACAGATTTTATTTATA